>DWNY01000592.1:0-15534 GCA_018250635.1 Telegonus apastus | reverse complement strand
AGGCGTAAATTAAGCTACTTTAATTTTTGAAAAAGCCCTAGCGCACACTCCACACGCATGCGACCTGCCGTCGCGGGCGTTACTGTAAGTTGCTACTAGGCAAATATTAACGTAAGCCTTTTTACTTCTTTAGCGCGGGTGAATCCGCGGGTGAACCAGCTTGTAATACATAATACATTAATAGTAACAAGAAAATATGGTTTTGATAATGTTCCTTGCTTGGTGAAATTGCAAAATATTGCACTATAGTGCATTTGTGTGGGGCGACATGCTTGAAAACGTAATATTTATATAAGTTACATGAAAGTAACTCCCTTGGCCGATAGCTCTATCTACACCACGGTCCCAATATCCCGATCACGTACATATCACCTTATCTCACATTGACGATGTCGACATCGTGGGAATCGCCCGATAAAACATCGATACAACTTGACAGAACACGGTCCGATAAGGCATGATGAATGTAATTAATAGGCCTATCCATTGCATCGACGCCACCGATTCATTGTAGATTGAAATCGCTTTCTGAAGTTCTGAACTACAGAAAATATAGTCTTGTTCAATTAAAGACAACAGCTTAAATGCACACGATAATAGTAGTTATATGTAAGTAAGATTAAAGTAAAATAAAAAAGTCGATTCTTAAATGTTATGGAAGTAGCAAGCGTGCATCCAGCTCATCTTATGGAAAGTGGTCACTGCCGCCCATAGACATCTGTAATCAATCCCATATAAGATCACAGTCCTACCTAAGGTCGGCCACAGATGCGATACTGAGGAATAAGTTGGAACGCCTCGAATAAGTATGTCTCCCTTACCACACCCTTCAAACCAGAACACAGTGGCGCTTAACACTGCCGTTAAGGCAGAAATAAGAGTGGCGGTCTGTGGCCAACCTCAGGTAGGACTGTAGTCTTATCTGGGGTTGATTGCAGATGTCCGTGGGCGGCAGTGGTCACTTACCATCAGGTGGGCTGAATGCTCGTTTGCCACTTCCATAACATAAAATAATAATAATAATAATTGCAATGGACCATGGAACATCAGTCGTTATGCATCCACGTTTGCTATTTCCTGCGCTTTGTTCTGGAAAACGGTTTTTATTTTGTTTCTTGATTAATGTATTGTACACGGCGAGTTTCATCGCGAATTTCATTTTGCAAAGCGCTTCACACGCTTCCAATAACACGATACAAAAAACGTTTTTCAATGGTAAAAATTAAAATCGCCACTCCCTCGGCTGTCGAGTGTGGTCACTCTATATGTAAGCGATGCATAATCTGTATAGATTCTTTTATTTTTGTATAACAAGAAGCGTCGAAAATATGCAGCACGAATATTCTGCTGTGCATCTTACCATTCACCGACGTAAACAATTGAACATCGTCAATGATCCTTGTCGTAGAAATTTTGACTACACAATGTTATTCGTGCATTTCTGAATTTCGAAAGTCTTACGATTATCGCAATTTAAACGTAATTTAACGGTAATGAAAATTACGTGCCTATCAAGTTGTAGGAAGTCTACGATATCAAAGTGGAGAATACATTTAGACCTATTTGTAGATGACTGCCCACTTGTGTGACAGCGCCTCTACGGAGTTGGTGATGAAATATTATAACAGTTTTCTTCTTTCCAGAAGCAGCTTGGCGCGGCGTAGCGGGCGGGCCGCGCCATGGGTAACAAGTGCTGCAGCCGCCGCCATGACCCGGATAGACCTTTGGGTGAGTTATAAAAATTTTAATCACCCCTAAATTCGCTTATCCATTAATTTTAAGAATTTAAGAGGTGGTTGAACCCTGTGTGGTTGGAATCCGGCGGCACTATCGCCACATCTATTTCTGCGGATAAATAAAAAAAATAACCTAACATTAATTAATACATATATATCATTAAACCAAAACGACGTACATGTTAGTAAGAAATACAATTTGGTAAGAAACCCCACAAAATTTTGTATCATCCAGTGTCATATTGAGGTCAGCAATCCAAAGATAATTTTAAAGAACCTTTTTCCGCTACCAACAAGTAGTTTGTTTTCTTTAAAGCTATAGGTAATACTTTGAAAAAGGTTTAAATCGGATCCAGGAATAGCCACCCGCTACCGCTAAAAACCTTCGCATTTGTAACACCTGCATAATCCTCTTTACTGAGTGCTAGAGGATTAAACTCCGGAACATGGGCACTACAGGAGACATGGCACCGTAGCATAAAGCATGTATAATATATTAAATTCTGATGAACACAGCCCATCGTTAAGTTATTTTCAAAATTGAGTTAGTGATTTATAACGACATAGTATTTTAGTATTATGCAGTCGTCACTCATAATTGTATTGTCACTTCTATAGATATTTTAGTCATTAATTATTTCCATGTATCAGTGTTCAGTATGTTAGTGACCTATTATAAATAAATAAATGAGAAAAGTAAATTAAATTGGCAATTTATTTCATACAGGGTGCGATGAACTGATTAGCAGATGTTAAAATCATAGACTGTAGCGCTACATTGTTTAAAGGCAGAGACAATTAGGCATTAGAATAACCATAGTCATATAACAAAGTCAATTATGAGCTGCAATACAATTTGGGCTCGATTTGGGAGCGATACTTAACACTCGGTTGCTACTTGAATTTTAATATTTGGTAGCATTTATTGATATTTGGTAGCAGCTCGGAGTCCTCTTTGCGGCAGTGAGGAAGGCTACCGGGGAGTTTAATAGGTAAGAGTCCCACATAACCCGGCATCACTTCCACGTCGACGGGTACCTTTTGAAGGAGAATCAAGAACAACAAAAACGGCCAGGAGGTCACCGCGACCAATTCAGATCTATTGTACTTAGATGGCAATGTACTCATTGAAATTACGATTATGTTAAATGTGATAAGATAGCGAACGAACGTGCGAAATTCCATTAATTGTGTTGCTTGGAATCCGAGGATTGCCAAACAATCCAGCGGTGCGCGTTCCTTGAAGGGAACAATGGTCGAGATTTTCGTATTATGTTTGGAGTCGGCCACTTAGCTTCAATTTACATCCGTTTCTTACTGCCTCACATGAACTGGGGTATTGAGGTCGGCCGTTCTGTTTTAGTGTACAGTGGTATTCATTTAGGTATGTGAAGTTTACGCTTCTGTCTTAATGGAATTGGGAACTTTTTTAAACCTACGCCTTTTGTTGATCGTTGATTCATACAGTTAAGCAACATCGGGAATAGTCGGGAGTTGGATAGGGGACCGTTAGGCTTGTCATGCACGCTGCGATGCTAAGGAGACCACGTCGTTGGTCCTAATTGTTATAATTGGATATCAATCATTAGACTATACTACATTTTCAACCACAAGGCTATCTTTTAGTCAATTGCAAAATTGTGGCGATATTTTGGAGGAAGGGGGCACTTCTTTTATAAGACAGTACATGCGGTGGTAGGGTTGTCATCGCATATGTGAATATGTGGTGTCGTTTGACCGTCACGTCAATTTTTTATCCACAAAACACCGTGTGAAGAGTTTCTATCGTAATTAAACCTACTTCATTGAAATAATTCCGTAAGATCGCTCAACAGAAATATTTTCATTTAACTGTTACGTTTGATATTTTGAAATTTTAATTTCGAAAATAGCTCCGTTGACATTTCGGAATTCGATTAACGTAGAGGCTTATTAATATTAAACTCGGAGGAATGACACTATATATAAACGTTAATTTAATTAAGTACTTATTTTTGATTAATAACGGCTCTTCATCATATTTATATTAAAAATATTTTTGAAATTATGCTATCCTTGTATGTAACATCTGGTTAATTGGTTACACGCCATGTTCTGTTTAGCGATTGTGAAACAGATACCAATCGAAACTCGCAAATAGAGAGGCAAATGAAATTTTATAATTAATTCAGAAAAATAATATGATTTGATTGGTTCGGATTTGATTATATCGTCATTCTGCTCGTTCCGGACAAGGGTTTGATAGCCTGAGCTTACAGAATTTACAAATGTAAATTGTTAGACCTCAAAACCTTTACCTACTGCTTCAAATTGATAACAACCCGCACAGACTGCTTAATCCCGCCGAAGTACGACACAAGCTTTCGCATGAATTTAGCCACTAAAGGTCACCATCCAATTACCGACCCGCTTAACATTTGCTTAACTTTGTACGTCGCCAGTGATGTATTACACGATGTCTGTGACTTAGTGCCCTTTTTACCCGACTGCATCAGAAGGAGGGTAATGTTTTTCGAGCTTATGTATGTAATTATGTATGTCCATTTCTTTTGCATGCCCCACAGATAAACGTCTTGACGCATTTAAATATATGAGCTGTCGTTATTTTTTTAAATATGGTACCTGCGACCGGAGAAAAGGGGGATATGGGACGAATTAATATTTAGCATAACAATTTGGGTAACAAATTAGTATTCAATATAATTTTAAGCAGTCGGATGTTTTGTTTTAAGATAACCCTCTACTTGTATATACCTGTTTGAAAAATATCTGGTTATGGTCCCACTCCTGGGCCCATCAGAAGGAAGCCCATTATTCCCTATAGTTGGGGGAGGCCTAGATCGTACTCTACCACGTTGCTCCAATGCGAATATGAGCCGGTGCGCACGGTGCAGTGCGGCGGCGGTGCAGCGCCGCAGTCATTCCGCTCCGGCGAGATTTCGTCGAATTTTATGTAGATAACCGGAACGGCACCGATGCGGCGCCGCACCGCAGCGGCACCAGTACGAGGAAATCTTGCGGTGCATCGCCGCACCGCAGCCGCACCGCGCTATATGTACTTAGTGGAATATTACCTACTTGTGTATTCGTATGAAAATTACACACAGATTATTGAAATAATTACTTCACTTTAATTAGGTTCTCGAGATTTTTAATTAGCTGTTTATATTAAGGCAATGGCAAAAAATGTTAGTTTCTAGCGGAATGTTGTTGCATCACGAAACGTAACGTACTTTAACGAAACGAATAATTTACGTACAAACTGGTCATTGCAGTTAACAAAGATAGTTCTTTGTATCCATATGGCACAAGACAAGTGTCGTATCGTGTGACTAGTGGACCCGCCGCAATGGTCGTAATTGGACCATAATTAAAACTGATCTTGATACATCCAAAAAAAATATAGTTTTATTTGTATTTTTCGTCTGTGCACTAGGAAAACATTTAATATAAGGAAAATGAGGTTTGATTTTCTAAGCTGCATTTAAAAGAAATAATCCGTTTTTTGACATAGACACCTCTCATAGTTGGCCATGTGTTTTGCATTGTCAGTATTGTTTTCAGTAATGTAAACAATGAATGTTTTATTTTGTTTATAATTTAATATATTTGGAACAGTTATTATAATATCCCTTCTCGCTCCTTCTCTGTATGAACTTTCACGTATGTCTAATCTCATACTTTTGTCTGCACGCAGTATACGAAAAATGATTCCGCAAATTTTCGCTTCACAATATATATATATTAGACTTACCCAGTGCCGGCTATAAGGGTGTGCTTTAGGCCTGAGGCGCTGGGGTGCTGGGCGCCACGAGCGCCAAAGCATGTCTAAAAAAAGCAATATTCTCCGCTTTGTAATACATGTTGGAACTGCTAAAGGGCGCCAAATGTGTGACTTGCCCGGGGCGCCCAGATGACTAAGGCAGCCCTGGACTTTCCCGTACAACTGGAAGGATAGGCGAGTGACAACAGCCTCGCTGTAGTGTGTTGTGGCGTGTGATTTAGTCTGTAATGTAATCCTGCCGTGTGATGTCGGTTCTGAAAAGCACCACTATCTCCTCTCTCTTCCCGTGGATGTCGTAGAAGCAAAGAAGTTCAGTACTCACTGTTCCCCATGTTAAATGCAATACATTTTTGAAGTAAAAGTTCTGATTTCCTTGGTTCACGAAAATCTAGAATTAGTCACGCAGAGACTCATGTTTCTATCACATTTGTACGATTGAAATCGAATGTTCTTGCTTTAAATATAACCTTGGTAATTTCCGTTACGAGTTGATGATTTTAGTATTGATTAAATCTTTACGTAAAAAACTAAGTATTAGGTATGAAGAGGGATAGCTTTTTTAGTAATATTCCAGTAAACAAAACATAAGGATTGTTCAACAATAGCATATATGAATTTATAACTATATTGCTGATAATAATTTGTAAAACAGTAGTTTATCATTAGCCATCATAAAATAAATCTAAACCTTTCTCTTTATCAAATTAGTTAACAAGAATAAAGTTTCAACATAATATGTCATGGCCGCTAAAGGGGTGCCGATGAGGGCGCTGTCCACGATCAATCCGTTTCTACCCTCGGAGTTTATCAAGTTCAAATGAAAACATCGTGAGTCATGACCTAATTACATCAGCTGTATACTAATTACCGGGATATGACTTATCATATAACCGCTCTTAACTTATAATTAAAATTAAATCTCATTAACGTTTTAACCGCGTCGAATTTCTAATTGACCTGGTTTCTTCCTCAGCTCACCAGGTCAATAGAGCCTACGTGGAGATGAGAGCTCTTTACGCATTGATTGATTTTAGGTTAAAACTATGAAATTAGAACTACTTAAAATCGGTACTAGGCCGTATCTAAATACGTAATTTTCCTATAAGAAAATATTTTTTAAAGAACACAGCAACGCCTAACACTCCCGTGTTGCAGAAATAGGTGGGGCAGTGTTGTATCTAATCGAATCATAATGAGGCAGAAATGGTGTGGCGGTGGTGGCTCCGGAAATCTGCAGTCGAACTACGAAGGGTTCTACCACTTATTTTGAAGTCTTAAAAAGTTTTGTCCCATTTTTCAGTATACCCAGCGTATAAGAAGAACGAGTGGCTCTGGTGCCCGTTTTATGGCGTTTTAAAACCGTCATTTCTCATTTTCCAGTATACCCAGCGTACAAGAAGAACGAGGCGGGTTTCACGGCTTGCCCGTCGCTAGAGACGAGGTACACCGGCGAGCCCAACAACCGCGCGGTGTCGCGGCGGCCGGCAGACATCGTGCGGACGCGGAACCCGGGAACATGTGAGTAGAGTTTTAGTAATTTACATATGGGTATTGAGCTGATTTGCAATTACGTTGAAGTCAGTGAGCAACTGATATGGCCCGTTGGTCCGAATGGATTTAACTTCTAACGATAATACGCTGATGATTCAGCGATCTCAAATCCAAAATAGGGCTAATTTTGCATTTAAAGGTTAAATAGAAATACGTTGCCTAGAATAGTATGGACCTACCAACTGATCTTAAATCAAGAATATATAAAGAAGTCTTGTTTTTAATGTTTAGAGGATGCATTATATTATTGTAGGAGGATGATTACCTGCAGTAAGAAGATAGTAGGATGACGCGACTTGCTAATTAATGTTTATAAGCATACAACAGCCAGAAAGGAGTCGCGAAGATATCTTTAAAATTCTCGGGCATCTCTTTTAACAATTTAGCGGAGTCGGTATCGATTCGCTTAGTGCTGCGGCCATACCGGTCTATACTGGATCAAGGATACTAAGATCAACGCTGGATCCTATTGTGGGCGACTTGTGTAGAAATTATGGATATGGAATGACAAAGATACACAATGACTAAACGTTCCCAATATATTAGTAGGTAAACTGGTGAAAATTGGCTATTTTATATCTAATTTTTAAGTTTATTTACTTACGGCAACAAAAAATAAAATACAAGTATAAAAACTGTTTAAGGAGCTGACAAACTTCCATACTATTAACTATTTTGACCTAAAATTGATATAAACCTTATCGTGAAAAATCGTGTTTACTCGTGAAACGTATGATTTTGCGGGTTACTGGATCTTGATACTTCATCTTGGGTTACTGGAGCTAAGCGGCTCTAGGCATCTCTTTCTCACTAATAAAAAAATTAAATTAATTTAAATATGTCTTGTCTACTAATTGTGTCTTTAGCGAAAAAATTTTAAGTCTATGCCAGAAACAGTTTGGTTGGTAATTATTAACTGAACATTCCAGGCATATCGAACGGCGGTCGTCGCGTCGTGAAGGCGCTATGCGCGTACACGGCGCGCGCGGAATCGGACATATCGTTCCGGAAGGGCGATCGCATGGAAGTGCTGTCGGACGCGGAGCCGGACTGGTGGCGGGTGTTGCACCTCACCACCAGGCGGGAGGGACTCGTGCCAGCCAACTTTGTAGCTGAGGAGAGCTCCGTTGAGTGCGAGGAGTGAGTACTTTCAAGTCGAATCTAGTTTCCATCCATCAGCTCTTAGAGGCGCTATGCACGACACGGCGGAACCGGACGTATCTTTCCGGAAAGGCGAAGGGAAGCCTTTTTTTAAACGTTTTCTAATCTATTTTTTTTTCCATTTCCAAGGCGATAAAAGTCACTCACCAACAGTTGGACTGTAAGCTTGATTGCTACTTCTGTTCCATAAAACAGTGCAAGTAACCCGACACGGATTAGTTATTATTCCTAAAATATTAAAATGGAATATTGATATTAACGGGGGAATGGAGTGCTTGCTTAAAAATAGATTTAAGTGTAAGAAATACTGAAATATTTTGAAACCGGTGATATGAGGACCAAATATGAAGGATTACGTTTTAGACTTCGTAAGCAGCTTTACGGAGTGAGGCCAATATTGCTATCGCTTAGCACAAATAGTGACGCTTATTTAAAATGTAGGAAATAAGTTTAGTGGAGACTCATGAAAAAAAATAAACATAATTTTTTATTCTCGTCATATTTAATTTGTTGTACTAACACATTTTCTTAAAGAATTTAGAAGAGTCATGATTACATTATCTCTGTTCAGAGAAATGATGTGGTATACTTTTGAACAAAAAATATATAGTAAAACTGAATATCTTCTATTCAAAGGTCACGTCAGCATCTTCATAGAATACTTAATCCTGCAGAGTGAGTGAATATATTCATATGAAGCCTAACCTTTGGCTTTCCCCTACGAGTACTGTGGTACATAACGGCCCATGAAAATAAATAAATCCAATAACATGTATTTTAATGATCCCCACTTGTTTATCAAAGTACCTAATGTTCCAAGATTCTTAAGTTGTAAATAACTCTTTCGTTATAAAACAAATATATAGCAACTGGCGAATATCTGTGTAGATGCAAACAGGCCACACAAAGACAAGTACACAAACATAAAAACCCGTAATAGTAACCTGTAGCGTACATTAAAAAAGTAAAGAGTGAAATTTGTATTTATGTGTCTACAAATTTCAATTTCAATCTTTCACAAACCTGTATATTCTATAAAACCTTGTTAATTGAATAGGAGATCCTATTGTATACCTTGTATTATAAAAAGTAACTAAATATTTCGATAATGAATAAATATAGTTCCAATGAAATGTGTTAATCTGAATTTATTTGTTGTTAAAATAGTAGCACTTTATGTATTTATATAAGTTGTATAGAAAACACTAGTTTGAAATGGACGATTTGAACAAGCATGGCATTATTTTATAAAAAAAATCAATACCGATAAATATACAATTAAATAATCTCATTAATGAGCAAGAATACTAAACAATAGGCACCTCAATGACAGGAGGTCAATAAATCGAAAACTATAGTATTTAAGAAAATAATTATTGAAAGCAGTTCATTTCAAGTGTAGTATAATAGTTCATAGTTCAGTTAGTCCTGTCTTAAATAGTAACTGTGTTTTTCAGCTGGTTCTTCCCGCACGTATCCCGCAAGGAAGCGGACAAGTTGCTTCTAGCTGAGAGCAACCCTCGCGGAACGTTCCTTGTGCGGCCGGCAGAGCACAACCCCCACGGGTTCAGCCTCAGCGTCAAGGACTGGGAGGAGGGCCGGGGGTACCATGTGAAGCACTACAAGATCAAGCCCTTGGACAACGGAGGGTTTTACATCGCGACCAATCAGACCTTCCCGAGTTTGCCCGCGCTCGTCATGTCCTATACCAGTAAGTTTGATTTTTTTTTGTTTTAGTTTTTTTGTTTTACATTGTTTAAGGAGTAAGTGATTAGCGTTTTTTTTGTTGCCTCTCAGCTTTGTTAAGGTACATAGGACGATACGATGTTAAGGACACAAGTAACAAATACTTAGATTTTGTTAAATTTTTTCTGGGTTTTTTTCACCTTTGCAGTGAAACTTTTTGTGTAACATTTTCGTATTAATTCACATTCTTGAAGCGACTGCATCTTTTTTTATTTTACATTATTTCCATTTATTTGTATAACGATGATTTTACATATAATAAAGCATATTTTGTAGAATCTATATATTTTAGATGATATTATGTACCTACGTTAGATCAAAATTGTATTAAATTCAAAATTAAGGTCAACGGATTAGTTAGAAAGTGGATTTCCCATTCCTAAAGGTCAAGGATTAGTATAATGTATTCCTATGAACAGTTCGTGATAAGAATTATATTTCAGTAACCTTTTGCGTGTGGAATGGGTGTAAACTTCACGCAAAACTAGTACGTTGACTCTTGAAAAGTTCTGAAAGTAATCGGTTTTGCCCTGAAAACTTTGAAATAAATATTTTTAACGTCTAATAGTTCATCAACCAAGTTAATATTAAATATTTATATAAATGGCCGTTGCTAAGTCTTTACACAATAGATACGTATCGTCTTTTATAAAATGTTATCTACAACAACAGCAAACAACAGTCATATGACATTTACTTATGTAACATGACATCTAGCCTTAAACTTCTGTAACATGACATTTAACTTTACATTTCTGTAACATAATATAGCTTTGACATGATTTAGCCTTACACTTCTGTAACATGATATAGCTTTTATATGATTTAGCGTTATATTTCTGTAACATGACATTTAGCCTTACACTTCTGTAACATGATATAGCTTTGACATGATTTAGCCTTATGTTTCTGTAACATGACATTTAGCCTTACCTACACATCTGTAACATGATATATCTTTGGCATGATTTACCCTTATGTTACTGTAACATGACATTTAACCTTAACTCTTTCGTGTTGCAGAAAACGCCCTCGGGCTGTGTCACGTGCTAGCCCGCGCGTGCCCGAAGCCGGAGCCCCAGATGTGGGACCTGGGCCCAGAGTTGCGGGATAAGTGGGAGATCCCGCGCAGCCAGATCCAACTCATCAAGAAGCTGGGGCAGGGGAACTTCGGAGAGGTGTATTATGGGAAATGGTGCAACAG
Organism: Telegonus apastus; assembly: GCA_018250635.1. Taxonomy (NCBI): domain Eukaryota; kingdom Metazoa; phylum Arthropoda; class Insecta; order Lepidoptera; family Hesperiidae; genus Telegonus; species Telegonus apastus. The sequence continues at coordinate 4,352 of DWNY01000592.1, read as the reverse complement.
TATCGAAGTGAGGAAAACTCTTGTGAACATTTTTATAAAATACTTTGAGGACCGTTACGTCTCGTGGGACTAGAGAATACTAATGGGATTAAATCCACTCCGTTGCCTCTACCTTAATAAATTAGTACCTTTAAAGGCGGTAGAACCCTTACGTAGCAACGCATCTGTGGCCGACCTCAGCTAGGACTGTGATCTTATCTGGGGTTGATTACTGATGTCCATGGGTGGCAGTGGCCACTTACACATCGGATGGGTTGTATGGTCGTTTGCTAGTTCCATAACAAAAATAAAAATCAATTCAAATTTCAATTTTTCCCTAATTAAGAGGTATATAAAAATCACAAATTTTATGTTTTTAGACCAATCGGTCTATACACCACCTGTCAATAATTCACTACATGATTTTATGGTATTTAATAAATATTCGTTTGTGATTCCAGGTTGCCGTTAAAACACTAAGAGAAGGCACGATGTCGACGCAAGCGTTCCTACAAGAGGCGGCCATCATGAAGAAGTTCAGACACAAACGACTGGTCGCACTGTACGCGGTGTGTTCACAGCAGGAACCCGTTTACATAGTCCAGGAGTACATGAGCAAGGGCTCCTTGTTGGAGTTCCTCAGAAACGGGGAAGGGAAATCCCTGCACTTTGAAGATCTAGTCTACATTGCTGCCCAGGTCGCGTCGGGCATGGAGTACCTGGAGTCCAAGCTGCTCATACACAGAGACCTGGCCGCCAGGAATGTGCTGATTGGCGAGAACAACGTAGCGAAAATATGCGACTTCGGCCTCGCCAGGGTCATTGAAGACAACGAGTACTGTCCGAAGCAAGGGTCCCGCTTCCCGGTCAAGTGGACCGCGCCAGAGGCGATCATCTACGGACGCTTCAGCATCAAGAGCGACGTTTGGTCGTACGGCATCCTCCTGATGGAACTCTTCACGTACGGCCAGGTCCCGTACCCAGGCCTCCACGGCAAGGAGGTCATCGAGCAGGTGGAACGAGGGTACCGCATGCCGAAGCCAGTCGGCCACTACCTACCGGACGATATTTATAGACTGATGCTCCAATGCTGGGACGCCGTGCCGGAGAAACGGCCCACGTTCGAATTCCTAAACCACTACTTCGAATCGTTCACGGTGACCAGTGAGATACCGTACAGAGAAGTTCAAGACTAGTTCTGTGATATAGTGAAATATTTTTCTACCGGCAACGCGTTGTTGCGACTTTTTGTTGACGCGAATGCAACAGCAATGTTACGCAGCCTTATTTTTTTTGGTAAAGATTTACTGATCTGAAGTGTAAACAACATTTCGTGTCATACAATATCGGGTGGGATTTGGATTTTGTAAAACGATACTATCGGTTGTAAAACCATATATCGAGTGTTGCTATAAACTGTCGCATTGTTTGTGTAAATTTACGGACAATATGCAGAACTATTGACTTTTCCAAATATAAGCTCGCATTAAGCTTTATATTGACGCATCAACAAAAAGTTGTGATAGTAGCGTTTAATATAAATATTGATTGATTATGCAGAAATGCGCAGTGAGAATTACTCTTATGGACGATTCAGATCGATAAAGGAGTGAGGTGTGAATAATGTGAGAATTGTGTAAGGTCCTTTTAGCGAATATTGGAATTTTGATACAAGGTATGTACAAATGTAACTTCGATAATCACGGGATTGGAATTATTTGACGATGGCAGGGCGGTAGAGGCTACTGTGTGATTACGTCACCAATTTCCAAACAACCAATAGACAAATTGGTCGCATCCATAACCAATAATATTGGAGAGCAAATATTCTGGTATATTACCTAGGGTTATTATTGATCTCAGACACTATATATATACGACGTAATGTAACAAAACGTAAGATTGATACATACAGTAGCGCCCTCTACGTTAAGCTGCCCTCCATTGAACAGGTAACCTCCATTCGTTCATACATACCCATTCAAAAATCCAACTTAGTATTTTTATAATTGAAGCGTCGACAAAATACAGGAACGTGTGAGCTTCTCATTTTAATTGGAATGCTGTTTCTGAGTTGAATTTAGCAATTGGTAATACTAACACGAAAAGATATTATATTAGTATAGGTGAAATCTGATTAAACCGAGCGACAAAAATATTCCAAAAGCTGATTATATCGCTTCTCCCATCAATATTATTGTTCCCACAAAGAAGGCGCTGTGAAACGTTCACGCACACAGACTATTCAAAGTAACTGTCACGCACATATCAATGTTCAAATCGAGACTTCGATTCTGTCTGTGTTTCATCGAGTCCGATGTTTCCTGCGATAAAGTACCTATAAAAAATAATATCTATCAGCACATAGCTATTAAATCAAAGACTTCAGATGCGTTTAAACCTTTCAACTAAATTGTGACACCACTATTTTCGTATTTATTAGCATCAGTAGCCTGTAAGCACGCGTAGTATTCTTTTGCATTTGTACAAAACAATTCACTATGTCTTAAGCAATAAGGTTTAAAATCGAAAATCGTATAGCATCGTCGCGTGATTTTGGGCCCTCGGAACTCCGAAACTAGTGAAATTGCCATTTATTCATTAATTATACAATATTTTTCATTTAAAAGAGGTAAAATCTTTTAAGAGGGGTTATAAAACCATTTGATAACCCCTATCTGACACAGCAACAAAGCGGTGTTAAGTTTTATTTTGAAGTATGGAGTAAGGCACTTACTGGAAGGTTTCCCACTCATACTTTATCTTCAATTGAGATTAATTAAATCGCCTTAAAATAACATAAAAAGTCTCAGCAAGTGAATCAGCCAGTATAAAACCCAATAGCAAATCAAATGATTGGAAACAAATTCAAGAAAAATTAAGATCAACAATTTAATCTTAATTTCTATAAGACCATTTATCTAATAGTGACATAAAAATCACAAGTATTAAATAAGCGATCGGTATTCTAATAGTATCTTCAATCCATTTAGAATAACATATCGAAAGAAAGACCAATCATCTCAAAGTAAAAACGGCCATTACCTTATCCTTAATGCTAGGCCCCAAAATCTGCGACGGTGAATATACACGATATTTTCATATTCTAAAGTGAGATGTGATATTTTTTCATCACTTAAGGCCCAAATTAAGATAACGATTCAAACAGTGTTTTATTTTCGTTTATGTAAGAAGTTATTTTTATCTCATTTCGTTTACCTTCATGAACACAAACGAATCAAAAGACTCGTACTAGATAACCAGCTCTGGCAATTATGTCTGTCAATATATCTATTAGATCAAATAATATAAATCGAAAGTACTAAATATTTTAGGCATGGATTGTCATGATAGTCACGACAGGTCTATTTTATTATCGAAACTGTTTGATAAATTATACAAATCAAAAAACTTAAAACACCTATCATTAACTACCACGCAAAAATAACATCTACATTAAGTAACATGTTTTGTTATAAAAGAAAAATGTATAATTTGCACATAATTTATGTTTTAAATATTGTAGCCACCGAATTATTGTATCATTTTACTTAATAATCGATATAAACACATTAAAATCAGTTTTAAAAATATAATAAATTAAGATTTTGACTGTGGACTTTTCAATCTTTTACGTACTTATTTGTATATTGTTTGGACATGTGAATATATTTAAACTTATAAACTTAAATAACCACTGCCGATAAATGGTACAACACTTCATCTTAATATGTGTTTTATACACATTGGTATACTCGTCTCTGAAACTCTCCATTGACAGAAAACTACGATCTAAATATCTCGGTAAATGAGTATTTGTTTAAAACCGTAATATTTCACGACTTTACAAAAGGATTGCATCAGGGAATAACATAACTATGCATTGAACTTCACTCAGATATATGTTGGTAATTGGAGATCAGCAGTGCCACTCACGAAACCGATGTCAATTCCAATCCAATCTGTTAAAATTGACGACATTTCCTACTTTTGAAATAAATTGTGATAGACCATTAATGGCGTTGTTTCGTTATATTGATCGGTATGATCAAATGTCATGTAAAAGTTTACGTGTATTCGTTAAGTGAATTGCTTTTAGTTTCCCCAATAACCGCACAATATTGAACTTAATCGGCGCTAGTGTCGACACAATTCCAATTAGTCGGAATTGGTTTCGTGAGTAACATCGCAGGTTATTGTATTGTCATAACATTATAGGCAAATATGTACTAAGATTCATTGATTTCTTTTAATATTGCATTTTTAAGACTTGTTTTAAAATTTTTGACTCTAACTTTCATATGTAGTGGCGTGTTTTCCACACCACATGACTAATTATTGTAGTCGTGTGCTGTGAAAAATATATTATGTTA
>DWNY01000591.1:0-15536 GCA_018250635.1 Telegonus apastus | reverse complement strand
GGAGGTTTCCTCGCGATATTTTCCTTCACTGTTAAAGCAAGTTATAATTAATTTCTAATATGAATATAACTTCGAAAAGTCAGAGGGATTTGGACCTCGGACCCCTCGATTGAGAAGCCGAATTTCAACCATTAGGCTATCACTGCTTACTTTATAAATTCATGTATGTATATATATTATAGTTAAGATAAAGATTTGAACATACGATTAGGTATAGGGTCTACTAAAATTAATATTTGTATTTGTTACCTTTTAAGCGGTCTCGTTAAATTAAACCAATGTAGAAAGTGTTCAAAATAAATATAACGCTTTATTTAGAATGTCCCCTATTAACAATTTTAGGTCTAATTCTCGTGTCCCATTCCAATCGTATCTCTATTTTTGAACTAGCATTTTATTCGGCCACTAAAAACGAATGCCCGTGAGCCAACTGCACATAAACATTAAAATGGTCATATTTGTTACATTGTTATATGTTTTTGTACGATTCGTTGTATAGTATTGTTACATTGTTATATTGTTATTTGCGATTCACTGTATTGTTTGCGTACTATGGCCCGCAAACTTCAGTGATTACTCGAATGCGAATGGGTGTTATTTAATTTTATGTGCAATTGATGTAAATAAATTCTGTTTATTTATTTGTGGTGCAATTTTTACGTTTTATCCCCTTTGTATGGAGTGATCACTGCATTCGAACCGCGTGCAATGAATCACTGAGCTGAAAAACTATTTTAAAACATTATTCTGAATTGTGTTGAAGGTGAAATTGTTTTGACAGGCAATGTTGCTTAAAATGTATCGCATAGCCCTCATATGCATACATTCGTACATACGTTTATACGTGTTTACTGTCTGACTGCATGTCCTGCGCAAAATCGAAAGGCTTTTATTAGAAAAAATAATAAAAACATCAATAGTGTGATAGAAGCTTTGAAGAGAAGACCTCAAGTATCATTAAACGAAATTTTATAAAAAAAAAATCAAGCTATTCTTCCGAAAATATAAGTTGGATGACTTATATGTTCTCAATTTATGATCCTGCTATTAAAGCACAATTCTTGAAACCAGTATTGAAGGATAGAAAACCACTTAACACACCCGTCAGACCAGTACAGCACTTAATATAATTTTTGCAATCCTACCACATTTACTTACATGGAATACTCTTTCTATACCACTATCGATTATAATAAACGCATGAAAAAGACAATATGACAATAAGGCACCGAATGAAACAGCACTACGAACGTCGATTCTCTGTCACTCATAATTTTCGTCGATCGAGAAACACGACGTGTATTTCAAAAAGACACGAGAATCACTTATATTTCTATCAGTATTTGTATCACCCTTTGTATAAAGAAAGGTAGGAAGTCGAAGACAAAGAACGTTTCGTCACTTTTTATTTTCAATTTTTCAAACAGTTGTTGTCATCTTCGTACGTTTTCTGTTTTTCACTTTGGCATAGCATGCGAACGATGCCATGCAATTGGTTGACGGCACAACGGTCTTTTTGTATTTGAAACAGCGAAAGAACATGACGTACACCTGAAGGTTGATGCGAAATTATTCAAACTAGTGGACGCGCTGCATTGGTCGAAATTGGACCATAATTAAAATTAAATTAACACTAATCTTGATATACCCAAATAAAATAAAAAGTTTTATAAATGTATTCATCGTCTGTGCATTAGGAAAACATTTATTATAAAGACAATGACGTTTAATTTGCTAGGCTGCATTTAAAAGAAATAACGCATTTTTTGACGTAATCGTCTAACATAATTGACGATAAGAGTAATAGGTACATACATAGGTGTCACTATTGTTGACAGTACTAAACAACGATCGTTTTTTTTAAAATTAAATGAATATATTTGTAACAGCTATTATACATAAATATTATCCCTTTTCGCTCCTTCTCTTCGTAATTTTTCACGTATGTCTAATCACATACTCCTCTCTGCACGTATTCGAAGAATGGTTCCGCAATTTTTCGATTCACGTATCAATATATACATAGATATCATCAACTACAGATGCATCGCTATAGTTGCAAGTAAATAAAATTGTAGTGTCTGTTTGTAATAACACAATAACAACGTTTTGCTAAATTCCTATGAAAACATACAGTATCCCTAACAATAATACAATTGTTATCTGTTATATCACTATTTCATATATGTTTTCAAGCTTAAATGGACATAGAATAAATAACCATAGAAGAATTATGAACCTTTATTGACCGCCAGTTTCTACATACAAATCTGTCAAGACTATACAATATGTATAAGATTGATATAGGTACATAATATCAGTGAGTACACAAAGCCCTTTGGGCGAGATAGCGTTGAATCGCTCACATACGATGAACCTTTGTGCTCATTGTCAGCAGTCATCACGGATAGTGATGAGACGACGTGATGCATCAATGTATGCATGATAGCCGATACTAAGAGATAATGTTACGAGACGGTGAGTAATAAGGCCCATTTACTGATTTGTAGTCAATTAGATCTGTGTACGACTAGCTCAATGCCGCGACATCGTACGCGCGGACTACAATGGACATTAGTACATCTTTATAAATATCTATATAGAAATAAACCTTTCGTTTGAAAACTGTTTTAAAATCCGTTGCGTAGATTAAAAAATCTAAACGCACAGATGGCGTGAAGCGACTTTGATTTATACTACGTAGAGAAGATTCAAACGGAGATATTGATTGACAGACTGTCAGAGACACTTATAAGAAATATTTACTAAACAACTGAACCAATTTCTACTTGATACATACATGTTCAGACAGGTTAATTTTTCAGTGTTTTTTCTTTTTATTTAGTCAGTTTAAAATATAACATGTACATTGCGGTGAACATAAGTAACACCACAAACGCAGGCTAGTAGTAAATTTAATCTGGTTATTGCGGTAACAATGTAACCAAATATTTCTCGTATTAACCGAGTTAATTATGACATGGAATTCTACAATTTAATCAAACGTAAAATAATATATTTCAATCAAAAACCCACTCGATTCTCTTGTTTTCAGTTTTCAAAATATTAAATTGCGTTGGTCCATCCCACAGGTATTTAAGTGGTGTAGACCCAATTATTGATAAATGAGTACGGAAGCGACTTTGTAATTACAATAAAATTACGTGGATAAAATTGTGCTGTAGAATTTTAGTGTTTCAAACATCGCTCCGTCTGTCCGGAATATAAATATCTACATGAAATTACATTTTATAATGAAACCAAAATTCCTTGAGACGTAAAAATGGTTTTATTCCATCTGGAATGTTCTGTTTCGTTTGTTCTTTCAAAAATCATTTGTTTGTTTATCTTTTTAATGATGGTGAAAAGAAAAGTATAAAATCAATACTCATACAATAAGTCTCATTAACCGGAAACATACTCTTACTTGCCTAGTTTCTAAAAAAATGTTGGTAGTTCAGAACACAACTAAATCTTTACCTTAATTTCTAACATTAATAGAGGTTACTTACATTTTATGCAGCTAGGTAGGTACTATAAAAAGTAACGACCACCAAAAAATAAAGCAACAAAAATATTACAGCCGATTTATAACCTTTTACTTGATTACCAAGTGTCGTAAAAGTTAAAACGAGACGCCATTCTTGTTTTGCCAAATCTGTATTTTATTGGCATGTATCCGTTATACGCATTAAACTCTTAGCAGAGTGGGTGCCTACTAAAATAAGTTTTTATATGGAGCACCGAAGTTGGGACATAATTTGGAGAAGCCAACTTTTGGAGGAAGCCGAGCGGTTAAGCTGAGTGTACATTGCTAGATTAAGCCGACGTTGAAATTTTAATTATAATCGTATTCATACTTAACTTGACGATTTCTGTTGAGTTTTGCGTAAAGGAAATTTGTCAAGAAACGCGTGATACATATTGATTTTATATTAAATTCTGAATATGTATCCGTGTAACTGTGTATATCTAATGTAGATATGTTCACAGAACGAATGTTAACTTAACATTTAGGTTTTATTTCATCAAAATCGATCCACTCTATCAAAAGTGATTACAATATAAAATCAGAAGTAACTTTTCTTACGTCAAATTACGTACGTACGCGAATAGTTCTACCTTAATGGACTAGATGGTGTTATTGCAAAAATATCACTGACTCACGGGCAAACTTTCAAATACAAAATTCAAAATAACGTTTGCTTGGTCAGCTACTGTCTAATAAAACCTTATTCCTTGTCTTATGTGCGAAAAAATACTGAATCTCATTAAAATCGATATAACTATTCATATATAGACGCTGCATGTTCAATAATTTTATTTTACAACAATAATTTTAATTTACTGACGACTAAGTCGGAACGCCTCTGGTAAGTATGCCTCCCTTGAAACCAGAATACAGCAGGTTTCAATACAGCCGTTATTTAAGCAAAAGTAAGTGTGCCGGTGGTGCTTTCATAAAGTTAAGTAACGAAGTATGTCTTCGTCTTAACAATTTGGAGGGGCAGGGAACCAGTGAATCAATAGATCATAATAAATTCCCCCACTCGAGGGCTCGTATTTATCCACGTGAAAAAGTATAAGTAATGGCGAAACTTTGGACAGAAACGACTTTTTAATAACGTATAAAGCTTTATTGCGATTCGCGCTTGACCAACTTTTTTGTTTTATTTTTTGGTACACATTAAAAACGGCGAGGGTGGGAAGTTTCCCCTAATTTGGGGTGATCAAGTTGTATAATGTAAAGCATTGCATCAATATTTGTTCTAGCAAGGATTATTTCTATACTTAATACAAAACAAAGTACCCAAAAGCTAGTGTGTGATCGATTTTCTCAAAATCTACTAAACGGACTTTTGTACGGCTTTTTCTAAAATAGTACCTAAATTAGGGGTTTATGTAAGCCACCGCCACCAACACTGTTGTAAGCTTTACAGGCGTGCATTACAGCTAAACCAATGCTTATGAAACTTTCACTGGAAGATAGAGGAGGTTGTAGAGCAACATAAAGGCTACTTTTTAGCCTAGAGTTTCCTTGGGGTCGGGAATTACGCGAAAAAAACTTTGTGAACCAGATTTCCACGCGGGCGAAGCCGCGGGCACAGCTAGTGTTTATATAATTTGGAAGTACCAAACATCAACCTACTGCGAACAACATCACGGACGCAAGACGCGAGGTCTATTGGTAAAAACCCATGAGTGACAAGAAGCCGATGGATGAACTCTTCGTGGTTTGATTCCAGATTCATCAATATCTACTTTATAACACTCTTAAAACTGTTATCTGTAAAGTGTTTAACTTAATGCTTACGAGAATAGTCAAAGAGGTCTACTTTTAAAAGCCTACGTTTTCCAATCGTAATTGGTTACAGCTGATTAATTAATGTAGAAAGCACCGTTCTAATGACTAAAAACAACATAATTATATAATTATCCACAGTATTTCGTTTTGGGTACTTAATTGTTTCTTCATAATATAAGTACAGGGAATAAATATAACAAGGAACAGTGTGCTCTAAAATTTCATTAAAATTATAACCCTATTAAATTTTACCGAGAAAATGATTTTCCAGCGCGGCTTCATTGTGATCCCTTAAGACTGTTTGAATTAGTATGGCAAATAAATTACAAATATTGTTCAGAGAGTACATAAATTACCGTTCAGGAAGGCAGCGGGTTTTGGTAACGAACGCCAATAAGCGATTTTATTTATAGATGAATCTTTGAAACTTACAAACTACTATAGAGAGTCCCTATCTTGTATGAGTCTCACTGATGGTCACGAGTCTCGTCTCACTTCTCAGAGTGGTAAATTATTTCTACCATGGTATACTAATCAATAAACTATCAATCGTGCAGATTTCCTCGCAAATACCTTCGTCTCGGGATTATAATTATAATTAATTGAGTGAATGAAAAATCATTGGTAATTTCATCAACTGGCGTGCCAGCGATTCGAACCTCCCAATTAAAACGCCGAGTTTTAACTATTAGGCTATTTCTGTATATTGTTCACTATAGAGGCTAATCGATATCAAGTTGGACATTAGTTGTAGTGTTAGGTATGGTTTTACTCTGTCACAAAGCTGTAGGATATAAGTGAACTATATCCGTAAAGGTAAAAGATGATTTACTTGATTCTTTAAAGCTGCGTTAACGGGGAGAAACCGTCAACATGAACTAGTTGTACATTAATCTAAATACCCTACATCAAAGGTCGTTGGACCCTTTGCATTTCGACTCCGGTGGCACCATCGCCACACCTATTTCTGTCTTATAACAGCAATTTTAAGCGCTGCTGTGTTCTAGTTTGCAGAGTGTGGTAAGGGAGCATACATATTCGAGCCGTTCCAAGTTAGTCGTCAGGGATAACAATGCATCCGTGGCCGACCTCAGGTAAGACTGTGATCTTATCTGGGATTGATTACAGATATCCATGGGCGGCAGTGGTCGCTCACCATCAAGTGAGCTGCATGTTCAATTGATACTTCCATAGCATAAAACACTTCGTATTTAATTTTAGGCCCAATTTTAGTAATAAAAAAATTCACAGTATCCTTACGCTGCGAGCGTTCGGTGATCATATTGTGAGTACCCGTTATTTTATAGGTATGTACCTTCCTACCTACATACTACGTACATAATACTATGTGACAATAGGAGCAAACATAGCATAGATATATATTTTGATCTTATTTTCACAGTCCAATTACTACCTTAGGAAACTATACATATAAATCCCCAGAAATGTACGCCAATAAGCAAAGTATAATTAATAGGAGGATTATTTGTTGGGACAAGAGTACGACCTCTGAATGTACTGTGTAGGGCTGTCACTATATTTATTTTAATGAAATATTATTTTATTAATAATGTTTTAGTACGGCCTTTTTAATAGTGTCTCTCTCACTACGTTAAGTAATTAAATTAACTTAGAATTAGCTTTAGACATATAAATTTATTGGAGATAAAATTTTTCTCGTCGCAGACCGTCATCATATTTCTAGTTAATTATTGATGGTAAGTAAACTCCGGCTATGGTCATTTATAGTGTAAGTAAGATTGGTCCAACGATGGTATTGTTGAACGCTTGTGTTATTTTTTAATCTTTGTGTATTACATAGTTAGCAAACTAGTTCACAGTGCATGATGTGATGCAGTGATAGCTAGTGGCCACTGCTTCCAGTGGCGACGCCTGTGATCAATCCCAGTTAAGATTGTAACCCTATCTGAAGTTAACTACATACGTTGCTACCCCTGAGGACTAAGTTAGGACGCTTCGGATACGTACTTATGACGTTTTTACCATTAAACAAAACTTAATACTCCTTATTAGGCTGAAATAAATGTAACAAAGGAACTGAAGAACGACGAACGGCTCTGTCACCAAATATGTCAATTTTCTTCCACCCAAAGATTGTATTTCCTCATTTAAAAGTATTGACAATATACAAGTATCTCGTAAAATACATTATTCAGGTAGCCCGCTCTTCTTCGCCCTTTTCTTCAAAGTTTAATTTCCTATGGGAATACTAAGCCTGCTCTCTAAAAAGTACAAAAGTTCTTACAAGTTTCCGGAAAGCCGTTAGAAATTTATCGATAAAAATCCAAAATATATAGACGGTGAAGTTTATTTTATATTTACTATTTACTGTTGATGTTTTTTAACGTTCCCCGGAGAGTACAAATCTTTTGTATTGACGATGGTGAGATTATGGATACTACATTCTGTAAGGTAAAGATTTATACGAAGCGTTTCGTATTCTTTGAGGGAAGGAGCTGTGGTTACGGCTGCCACAGTTAGAACTCAAGTTCTATTTGGAGATGGTTATTTACATAAAAATATGTTCATGGCAGTATTAAATTTACAGTTTAGTTGTTACAGTATTCTCGTTTGATTCCCGGTTAGGGAAAGAGATTTATGAAAGATCTGAGTATGCAGTTTTAGTTGTTACCTTGACCTTGAAATCGACCTTGTAACTTTCAGCATTTTCCGATATACGTTATAGTTTTGGACTTTAACAACCGCGCACATATAAAAATAAATCATCCTGTATACGACAAATACCTAGAGGCTAAGGATGTGGCAATATTATTTGATGTTATTTGGATTTATTTTCAAAGTGGCAACCCTACGCATTTCCCGCACGTGGGTCTAAGGATCTCTTAATGATTTAATGAGACCCGGTGAGTGAGTGCGTCGCCTTGAGCGGATTGCGCTGAGCCGATTTACATTATAAGTAGGTCTGCTTATGTATAAGTGGTTGTGCTTACAGCATTTGCTGCATTTTGGGCGGAACCACGAAAAATTTTATTACATTTCGGTCGTTTAAATGTTTTGTGATCTTTTGTGTTACCTGTAATAGGTTATAAAAATCAATTATTATTAAATTGGCAACCGAAATAACCATTAATTGAAATATGGTTTTTTACCCGACTGCGTCAGAAAGAGGTTAATGTATGTATGTCCATTTCTTTGGCACGCCCCAACCCAAACGGTTGGACGGCTTTTGATATATGAGGTGTCGTTAGAATTGTCTCAGTTTTCATAGTTACATAGACTATACGATTGTTAAATGTGCATGTGCATGCGAACGAAGAAAAAACGAGGGAAGGGACTAAATATTTTTGTATAATAACAATATAGGTATCCAGCGTAAGAGCATCAAAGTCGATTCATTTTAAGTCGGGTCTTTTGCTTTTAAGATAATTCTTTAGTTTTCAAATACTTTGATATAATAAAAAAGTCATTGCCAATTTTTATTACTAGTAGACCCGTCGCATGCGTCGTAATACTCCAAAAATTAAACCCAAATAAAACTAAACTTGACATGTACTGAATGAAGTGTAATTAATTAAGCCATATTTAAAAGCAATAACGCTTGTTTGACATAGACATCTGACATCATAGATAATGCGCAAAGCATTCTACATTGTCAGTAATGTAATATACACATAGAGTTATTATACATAGAATAGGGAAGATGAAAAACCTATACATATCTTTGTCTAATATAGATTACACAGATAGGTTACGTCATTCGCTTCCCCTTTTTTTCGATAGACACATTTTAGGCTGGCTCCCCTATTCTATGTATACTCTAAAAATATATACTCTCCATCTAACCTGAAGAAGACGCTGCTTGGGTTCTCGAATTTCTTAATTTATGGTAAGTGAATTTATGGCTTTCCATACATAAGTGGGAAACGCTGTCAGCTATGCCCAAGATCTGGGTTCGCCGTAGATCAGAGTTATGGGGTATGATATCTAGCTCCTACGTGATGAGGTTGCAAATAACGTAGAAGGATTATGGTGTCAAAATTCATAGTACTTATAGTAAAAAAGAAAAATTGATAATCAGAATTCGTGTCACAGTATTAAGAGTATTTAAAGTCGAAGATAAAATCATTGCTATAAAGGACAATTCCATCGTATCCATCAACTCTTATAGGTCCACTGCTAGATATAGACCTTCTTTGTCGTTAACTCATTATTGTCCCAATGCTGGGCACGGTTCTATTCTTAGAGTGAGAGGGTTTTTAGGCCACAGTCTACCGCGCTGACGAAGTGCGAATTGGTAAACTACACACACCTTTGAGAACTTTTTTTTTGGAACTCTCAGGTGTACAGGTTTCCTTAGGATGTTTTACTTCACTTTAAAGCAAATGACAATCAATATGTAATACGCATTTAACTTCGAAAAGTCAGAGGTGCGAGAGGAGGTGCCTGGGATTTGAACCTTCGACCCCCCGATAGAGGGGCCGAGTTTCAAACCAGGCCTCAGGCCAGGCTATCACAGCTTTTTCACGATAAATCAAGTTTGCCTCCTTTGACGCGGTTTTATAGCCAATAGTCACCGCATTTGGCTTCCGTGGTGGTAACGGCAGTAGATAAAGTTACATAGGAAGATGCTACTGCCGTCTCTAGGATTTGTACCATAGTCGCCATCTCTATCCAACTGTTAACGTCACTTGACGCTTAACTTTGTAAATTTATTAACTTGTAAGTACACAAGTCACAGGAATTTAAATCAATTCATATTAAAAAGGGGATCTCGTAATATAATCAAAGATTCTTAAAAACAATATTTACATCAAAGTATTATAAAGATCAGGTAAATCAACAGGAAAGTCTCGTGACTCCGACACTCGAGTTTACTTACTAAATTCGATTAGATAGGTATATAAACCCAGCCGTTCCAAAGGTGATTTATCGTGAAATTCTCCAACTTTTGTCAATTTGAAATATTCCGTCCGGCTTATTGTCAAAGTGTTCAGTAATTAGACCATTCAGTTGATTAATGTAGTTTCTATTTATTCAAAACTTCTGGAATTTCCGCAGGCTCGCAAATAATTTTCTCGTCTCCAAAATAGCAGTATAAATACCCCGAAAATACGGCGTTTAAACTTTTAATCTAAATTATAAATTTGTCTGTTTTTTTAGAAACTCGTTTTAATTTTGTATATTACCTATAAGAACACGATTGCACTTAACTATTATAATATTGGTTTGGATGTCACTCCTTGTATAAAAATACCTATATATTTAGTTAAAAGTTGGGGCCGAGATCATTGAGCTATTTTCAACATTAACCTGTAGACAAGTTATAAACATTTGTTATAATCGCGGAGTAGGTGATTACACTATACTCCACTAATCTTTTTTATGTTATGGAAGTAGCAAACGAGCATGCAGCCTACTTGATGTTGCGTGGCCACTGCCGCCCATGGACATCTGTAATCAAGCCCAGATAAGATCACATACTACCTGAGGTCAGCCACAGATGCGTTGCTAACTCTGAGGATTACGTTGGTACGCCTCGAATTAGTATATATCCCTTACCACACCCTTCAAACCAGAGCACAGCTGTGATTAACACTACTATTATTAGAACTACTGAAATAGGGGTGGCGGCGGTGCCGCCGGAGTCGAACTACAAAGGTTTCTACCACCCTTAAAAATCTGAAATAAGTGAAATTATTTTTCCAATTACAAAAGCGGAATACTTGATAAGCAAATTCAATTCAAACAGTGTGCTAAAGAACAATAAGATTCCCAACAAATGTATTGATACCCCAAGTAAGGCCCCTCGATCTACCCTCCTTTGTCGCGAATTAGAGCGTATCAATGCCCGTAATCCCGAAATCCGCAGTACGCGTGATGAACTCCCACCAAGTTTCCCAATTAAATCTGTATTCGCGAACTCGATAAATTGTCCTTTGTTTCATTATGAATAACATTCTTCAGTATTACCAAGTAGAAAGAATAAAACGCTTGTATTAAACTAGGTACAAATGGAGCAGTGATTTCCCGAAAACTTATTTATCGTTACCATGTTACTGAAACTATTTGATCCGAACTCGGGGAGACCTGGAACGCTTCTGGATTTACAGCAGTCACTTGATTGTATCATACGTCATTAAGAATTATACTGTAGTATAATATGATACTCTTGAAATTATGAGTTACAGAGAGAGATAATATGATACTCTTGAAATTACATGTGAGTTACAGAGAGACAATGACAGTGCTCAATTTGATTTTTCGAGAACTTATAAAGTTATGAACATTGACAGTCATCAATTTTAGATCACACTAGCTGATCTCCGCGGTTCCATCGGTCTTAAAGAAGTAAAAAGGCATACATTAATATCTGCCTATTAGCGATTGACATTAACGCCCGCGACGGCGGCCGCATGGGCGTGGAGCGCGCGCTAGTGCTTTTTTAAATTAAAGTAGCCTAAGTTACGCCTTAGACCTTAAGCTATCTTCTAGTGAAAGTCCCATCAAAATCAGACCAGCTGTTTAGAAGATTACTTCAGACAGACAACATTTTTTGAATTGTATTTTTGTTATAGGTACCGTGTATACTTTCGTATGAATTTAGTAAAAATTGTTAAAAGCATACTCTTAAATTTTATTTAATTGTATAGTCTATCAGTGGCCTACATTTATTTAATTTATTAATAAGTCACCATTTTGTTCCACTAAATTTATTTGATTTAAAGCACGACTGCATCATATGCATCATATATGTGATACCTCTACCTACTACTCTAGATGGAATAACCTCTAAATACCTCTAAACTATATACATACTACCTCTAAATGGAATAAAGACTTAGCTCAAAAGGCAAAGTAACGGCACTAGGTTATAAATACACTCAAGCAATTAAACCGTGGCCTGTAAAAAACAATTACAAAAATAATGATTAATTAGACCAAAAATGAAGACGGTTTCGCCTAAATTGGTGTCTGGAAATTTTAATAAGGACCCACCAGATGGCGTTCGGGGACAAGATTAAATACCTGCTTTATTAAATGAGGCATCCCTCCTTATGAGTTTTAGGGCCGAAGAAGGGCACCTTATTAGTTGAGAACTTCTGTTGTTTGTTGACTTATTGTTTGTGAAGTTCGCTTGTAAATTAACTAGACGTTTCCCGGCGTTTTGTGTGCGTTTGTTATATTTGCGATTTCAGTTATTTTGTGGGATTTAAGTTTATTTAAATATGTTTTATAGCATTGAAGTATTATAATCTGATGGTAAATAGCTACCGCCGTCTATGGGTTTTGTGAGCAAGCTTAGATAAGATAAGAATCCTACCTGGGATCAACAACACCTAAGGACTAATTTGGAACGCCTTGGATAATTATGTCACCCATATCACGCTCGTTTAACCAGAACACTGCAGCGCCTAACACTGCCACTCTTAGGGACAATAATGTATGGTGGTGGCGCCAAAATCTACCATTTTTTGAAATTAAAGTGAGTTCCGCAATAATATTTTATATTAAATTTAATCTCTCTACGTTTGCGTATGTGTATGACTATTTGTCTGTAAGAATAAATCTAAATAAACACGAAGAGACGTTAACAAACTTACTTTATGCCAGAATGAAAAATTTAGGGTTCTACAGTTAAAATTAGAAAACCCCTACATTAATAAGTGGAGCGAGACAATATTATAGTACAAATGATTATATTACTATACTATTACTACTTGCAATATATTTAGTATAAATCCCATAAAATTTCACAAAACGCAATATTTCTTTAAAATCTAAATAAATTCAATTCGAGCCCATTTCAGAACGTCTCATGTCGGCTAATCCGTATTACTGTAAAACGGTTTATGCCTAAAATATATAATTTATTCACTCAGTAGCCACTTATTTCTATTAAATGTGAACTTTACTTATTTCATTTTTATGTGCACATAAAAAGATCTTATTCTAAAATTTGAAGAGCCATTATCAAAAATAATAACTAAAATGGCTACTAACCTAACAACAATACCGTGATTTGGCCTTCATGTGGGGAAACGCCAGTCGTTTCCCCACATGAATCGTAGGGATCGTTAGAGGGGCACGATAAAAATAAAAATAAAAAATGTATATCAAAAAGACATTAATAGCTACAAAATAGGATACCTTGTACAGTAAGACACGGTATCCTAGACTGAAGCAATTAATCCTAGACACACACCAATACAAATTTAAAAACCCAGACCCATAGACCGAGCCTAACAAGATTGTCCCAATCTCCCCTAGGCTGCGTTCTCGCCTTGAGCATTTGAATGCGGTGTATTAGCGGGAAAGATTTATGTTCGAGGAACGACAGGTGCTTACAGATTTATTGCTTCGCGGCTCGTATGCGGGATTGCGGGTACGCACTCGGCGTGTAGATGGCGTGAGTGTCGTTTGTCAAAATTGGCATGTAAGAACCGTTCTGCTATAGATTCGTCGACATTGATAGAGAATTATTCAAATGGAAGCTTTTAAACAACTGATTTTCTTGTTTATTATATTGTAATATGGTGTATTTATTTGGAAATTGGGACTTTGTTAATAGGTGTTGTTTTTAGATGTCTGAAGCTTGTAATTATAATTGGAGTAAGAATAGCTCATGACGTAGGAAAATGGAAAACACTGGAATCCACGCGAAATCTGTCAAAGAAGCGATTGTTTTAGAGAACTAAGCTAGGGACGCTTTGAATCGCTTTATCGTATCGATAGGTATGTATGTAAGATATAGTAATAGTCCAACGTTGTTAAGGTATAGGGATGTTCGTTCTTTAAAACTATAAAACATAAAGTAAAGCTCACTTGTATGTATAAACTTATGTATCCACAGAAAGTTGTAATCTTTCACTAACACTGGAACACGTTCTCTAAACAAATAAATAATGTTTTGACGGTATAAATCTAACCGATACCTATTCGATGTTTATCCGAACGTGTCATGCAAACAAGGAGTAAATCGTAGCTCACTCTATTTACAATACGATTGGAAAATGTACTGTAACCTACAAAACTATGTTATTGTATAGATTTATTCAAGCAATAAGAATGTGTGAATGTGTTAAAGGAAAAAATACAAAACTTTAACTGACATGCGCTTACCATCATTTTTGCTTGCATAAATCTCTTTAAGTATATATATATTATATACGGTAATAGAAGCAAATCATTGAATTGAATGAATCAATGTTATTTTTTGCTAAATTGACAAATATTGTTTTATGTAATAAAATTTTATTCAATGTGTTGTTTATGTGTCTATACAAATTATGTTCAAACATAAAAATCATTATGTATTTTATCATTTAAATCGTAGCAATGGACATAAAAAAAGATAGTAAAATCTTTAAATAATATTTCTTCAATAACAATGAAGCGTTTTCGTATTAAATACTAACCGTACTACATTTAACACTTGTTATAAATAAACTTTCCATCGATCCCAATTTTTTAATACCGACAGACGCACATGCCCTGACTAGTACGGCATAAATAAAATACGATAGTAACAGACAACTTCTCAATTGCCCCACTTCATCTTCACCCCCACTCGTGACTCGCGAAACATGTTTAAAAGCCAAGTTGCGCCTAACGAATATGAAACCAGATCAAGTTTTTATACATTTAAGGTACCGCTGGCGTACAAAATAAAACCATGGATTCGGAGTAGACTTCCTACATTGCATGGTAGTTTGAGCAGTAAGACAAGTTGAACTGGCGACTGAAATAGTTCTTTAATTTCGAACATTGTTCTAAAATCTATACAAATAAATAAAATTTAAGTGTCTGTTTATAATGTCAAAATAACTACTTTTTACTTAATGCATATGATAATATACACGATACCAATAACAAAAACATCATTATATATTTTTTGTCTGTCTGTCTGTTTGGCTGAGGTAATCTTTTTAAACGGCTGGGCCGATTTAGACGGAACTTTCACTGGAAGATAGCTCAAGGTCTAAGGCGTAACTAAAGGTATTTTTTTCTTTTGAATAAAGCACTAGCACGCGCTCCACGCGCATGCGGCCGCCGTTGCAGGCGTTAAAGTCAGTTATAGGGGATAGGGGCAGCTATCATATTAGAGCCGTGAATTACTTATGTTTAAATGTGTTTGCATTTTTAATTACATCTTTAACGCGGGTGAAACCGTAGGGATCAGCCAGTATTACATACTTAGTAAAGTATTATTGTGTTGTTTTATAACAAAAAAGCAAAGGCACTCACCACT
>DWNY01000590.1:0-15537 GCA_018250635.1 Telegonus apastus | reverse complement strand
CTCGGACGCGAGGTACGCGGTCGGCGTGACCGCGGGCGTCGTCAGCCCCCAGAGGCTCGCCTGCATCGCTTGCATCTTCTTCTGTTCTTTCTCCTTCTGCGTGTCAGCAAACTTCACAACGAGGGGCGCTGAACACCCCTCCATCGTTTGACTGTGGTGTAGCGACTGAAATTTTAGTTTGGACTAATTAGGATCAGTTTGCAAATTAAAGAAAATTAGAAATATCAAAATAATCCTTCGTAGTTGGCGCCACTGGCGACCATTGGCTCTCTGCAATTAACTGTTGCCTGTTATAGGTATGTACTGTTTGTGGTCGGTCCCACTGTTATAGAAACGCCTCCCTTAATTGATAGTCAGTCAAGTCATCGTTGCCTGTCTTTGAGTATGCAGAGTCAAAAACTCTGTCCTATCTTGGTACATCTGCGATATCACCATTGGGTACATCCATATCTAAACAAACGTCATATCATCTGTTAAACGTTTACACTGATATCCATGGGCATGGATTTTTTTATTTTCGAGAAGGAATCCTTCAAATATACCCGTCACTGTATCGTCGGTTAATGTCGTCTGCATCCTTTTTACGTAAACAATATGATATACTTAAAATTAAGCAGCGATAGCTTAACGGTTAAACTCTGCCTCTCAATCGGGTCAAATCCAAGCAAGAATCTTTGATTTTTCGAAGATATGAGCGTATTAGTAATTAATTATCACTTGTTTTAACTGTGAAGGAAAACATCGTGAGGAAACCTGCACACCTGATAGCTCTAAAAATAAGTTCATCAAGGTGTGTGGGACAATAATGGATTAAGGCGACGTATAGTTAAGTAGTTATGAGTTAATCTTAAAATATACCTTAATAGCAGCGATGGCCGCCTGCTTGGACACGAAAGTGACGAACGCGCACCCCTTGCTCTGGCCCTGGGCGTCTCTGAGCACCGTGCATTCTTCTATCGTGCCGTGTCCAGAGAACAGTGCTCGCACGTCGTTCTCAGATAGTTTCTTGTTCAGCATACCCACGAAGAGCTTTCGTTCTGTGAAAGAGATGCACGCAGTTTAGTTTATGCGGAGATGTCATTATTTTTTCTCAGTAGAGTTGGATTTAAACTACTGTACATTTTTATATTTTTATGTAGGTACTTAAATACGAATAGGTAGGTAGGTACCCCCTATATTTTAAAAGGAAATATCAATCTATTTTACCCTTCTATCATTATGTCGAAGTCGATTCTTTGTTAGATTCTCTGAAGGGGATGTATTTTACAGTCACACGCACGTACCTTAAATAATATCGGGTAAAAAAATATTAGTCGCTGTAAAGTTCTTTGTGTGTACGAAAATCACCTTCAAAACCGGTCAGATGTTTCCATAATTAGCCCTTAGAAACAAAAACAGTCATAAAAAAGAATTGAATGTGTTATATAATTTGTAGATACTTAATTATGGCATTTTAAAATGACGCAACGATTAAAAGCGCAGACGACGATGTCAAAATTAAGTCATGAAATACTTTATAATTATTGAAATATATTACGTGTGCCACAGCTCACTACTCTGAGTGATATAGCAATACGCACGCCACGTCCCCTAAACGTCCAATTCCGGGGTTTTTCTTATATTAAATAATAAATCGTGCGCGACACATGTTTAGCGTGTAAACTACCAGTCCCGCACGCCGAGTGAGTGGCGGTTTTATAGAACACAGATATTGCAACGTGAAAAAAATCTGTATCTGTATATATAATAAGAATGTAACTCGAGCTCGATGTCTGTGTGTTTAAAATTACTTGCCGCGAAACAACGGAATTGAATTCATTAGGCTTTTTTTCATCAAAATCAATGAACCCTATCAAAAGTTATTACAATTTAAAATCAGAAGTAACTTTTCTTACGTCGAATTACGTAGGTAAGCGAGTAGTTCTACCTTAGTGGACTAGATGGCGTTATTGTAAAAACATCATTGAATCACGGGGGAAAGTTCTGAATACAAATGGCAGAACAACGTTCGCCTGGGCAGCCTGTATAGAAATAATTTCGTGTTTTCTGTTTCTATGGAATAAGGAAGGAGCTAACGAACAAGCACCTGATGGTACGTGTACTTTCGCCATTGTGCACCTGTTGGAGCTCAGATAACGTATAAATCCTATCTATCCTTTCCAGCATAGATGGGTTGCTATCGCTGAAGAGTAAGTTGAAACGCCTCGGATAAGTGTGTCACCCTCGAAGGGTGACACCAGAACACAGCAGCGCTTTACAATCGACATTACTGAAGTTATCTTTTAAATAAGATGAAGAAGGTATACTTCATTTTATTTATTTATTTATTATTGCCACGTGTGTATCGCGCCTACATTTTCCACAATTGTGTATTTATCGTAGAAAATAATTAACATGGCCGTTTGCAACGTGAAATTATTACTACGTGCGACATTCCATTAGTTCACTGGTCGAATATTTTACGATTGTTTATTTGTAAAACGGGGACGCACCGGTTTGTTACAGAAATGTTGCGGTAAAATCACTAAGATTGTACATCTAAAGCTAAATTTACATTCTATTTGCAATAAATGTCAAGGTTAATTTATTTAGATTGTTCGGTGAAAATTAATTTCAAAAACGTTGGAATTCGAAAACGAAGCATTATAAAATAAAAAAGCATAAGTAAATACGGAAATTATTAAAACATGGTTTAACGTTTTTTTGTTAATTAAACTTAAATTCTTTATTCTTGTCCATTAGTTAAACGGGCTCATTTTTCTACAATAACATAATTTTGAATTGCACAAAACCGCTGTCTTTAACCTTCGAATACTAATTTTAACCGATTTCCATACCGCGTTAAAGCGGTTAAATAACCACAATGTGCCAGTAATTAGTTACCATCATTGTTGGGACGGCCTTCGTCCATCGTAGATAAGGTTTACACGTCTCGGCTACCAGTTTTACAATACAACAAAACCATATTTATTATTCACTTAAACAGTTATTATATAAAATACAGTACTCAATTTGGAAGAGTTTCGTATGACAGGAAGGTCAAATTTATATAGGTATTAGACAAATATGTATTTTAAATTTTAATTGTAAATAATATTGATGTGCAATTTAATTTTATGAAAAGTGATTGTTAATACTATCTGAAAATTACTGACATAATAATTTTGCATACCTTGCAAGGTGGAATATAGCGGCATCTATGTTATAACCATAAAACCATGTAAAACCTATGTTCAGGCAATTAAATACATTTGATTCGAATTGGTTTGAGAAAAGTACTTTTCAGAGAGGATATTTTGGAAAGGTACAAACGGTAGGAATAATTTACGAATGATTTTCTCAAGATCTCATATATTTCATTATTGTTGAATTGCTGATCACGGATGTCCTCTTAGGACTGTTCCTCTAAAAAAATCTTATACGTCATTTTTTGCAGCCCGCGATCAGCAATCTTTTTCGCAACACGAGCCACGAAACAGCTACATGAGATCAATGCAGCGTATTCGGAAGTAGTCTCAGATATAAAAAAAATCTAGGAAGGGTGTGCGGATTGCGAGATGTTCTATTAAGACTCGAGAGATCGCGGGCCTTGTGGCTCACGGCCCGGGCGTTGACCATTGCTGCATACTCTGACACACTGTTTAAGTGCGGCTCGATATCCTTTTAGAACCAAAGGTATTCTAAGACTCCATGCCGCCTGAACATGTAAACATGTATAGCATCATTTTATTAACCTTTCATTATTAGATCATTATTCCTAAATCATGTTTTATCTCCGTCAAAAGATACGCTACTTTACAAATATATTAACGAGAATGTATACATAACTAAAACAACAATTTCATGAAATTCAGTCGAGCGACTCACGGGGCAATCAATTATTATTTCTGAAACAGAACACAATAAAACAAGAAGTGATTTCTAGAAAGCGACGTTTATGTTATAGCCCCATATTGTAGCCGGCGGCCAGCTCGCTACGTAAATACATATATACAATGTATCAAACTTCGTGTAATATCATATTATTACATTCTATTTATAGTGATGGCTCAGTGATAATTACTTTACGTGGCCTTTCTGGTGAACTATTCTTTGTACAGTAATGAAGTAGCAAACGAGCATGCTGTTCATTTGATAATAGCCACTGCCGCCCATGGACAACTGTGATCAACCCTGATAAGACAAGAGACCTAGCTGAGGTCCGTCACAGATACGTTGCTAGCCTCCCCAGTAGAACGCTCATTAATTAACGCTTATTAAAATGCGGTCTCTGGTTTTCTGGTAAGACATACTTATTCTAGGCGTTCCAAATTAGTCCTCAGGGGTAGCAATGCATCTGTGGCCGATCTCGGGTAGGACTGTGACTGTGTCTCTTATCTGGGGTTGATTAGAGATATCCATGGGCGGCAGTGGCCACTTACCATCAAGTGGGCTCGTTCGTGGCTCGCATGTTCGTTTCCTACTTCCATAACATAAAAAGGTCGCAACCATACGGTTCCTCCCTTACCCCAGAGGTCGGGGGAGTCAGGAGGTTATGTAAATTGTTTAACGAACGATGCCGTTACGGGCCCGATGGCGCACTTAAGGCATTAACATTTTAAAACGTTATTTGTGCTAAGTACACAATTACTCCTGCATTCAAACTGATTACGCGCGCTCGGTGTCTAGTTTGACCGTGACTGAGTTGGCGACGAGCGAGAATTCAGTTAAAGCGATATTCTTAATTGACTACGGACAGTGGATGTGAGTCTACGAGTTTCATCAAAGAGTTTTTAATAATAAAATAAGAGCTTCATCCGAGCTGTCCGTCGTGCAAATACGAACCTACTACTATGACGAGCTGCGATGAATGAACAAGTTCGCGTTTCGGCTGTAGTGGACGCTAGGCTTAATATAATAGTTTGTTGTGGTTGCAAATTTCGCGAAATTCTTTGATTGGTACTAGATTTTTAGATTTATGCGACAATTTAAGTGAAAACTGCTGGAATCATATCTTACTAATATTATAAAGCTGAAAGTTTGTGAGGATGTATGGATGGATGGTTGTTACTTTATAACTCCAGAACGTTTCAACGGATTTAGATGAAGTTTGGTACAAAGATAGATTACTGGAATATCATATAGTTTGCTTTTTTTATCCCGGAATAGATTTCAGTCCACTTAGAAAAAAAAGCTATTTAGTTGAAATTGTTGAATGTAAAAAGTTTTCATAATATATGCTATGTTACATTTTTTATTATCGCGTGTAAAACCGCGGGCAAATCTAGTTTATCAATAAATGCAAAGAAACGAATAGCGCTGTGAAATTGAAGCTGCTATGACTTGGAAAAAAACAGTTGAAACGACACAAGTAACTTGTTGTTGTTGTTTGAGTTGAATCCAGTAATTCAAGAATTACTGGATTCAACTATTTGTAAAAGATGCCTTGAAAATATCGCTCGTTTGGTGTTAGTAGTTACTCGGCGTCGATGAGACAGTTTCCATTAGTAGGAATCACTTTAAATATTCTAATTAGTAGTTGCCCAGTCTTTACGGGCATTTCAATGGTGTAACGACTTAGCCATTTGTTCCACCGCTCAATGCTCACAGCTCACCTTTCTGCGTTGACTTGTTGCTCGATTTTGCTCCGAAAATACCTGTATTCTATTTCGAGGTTGAATGTCGGTTGTTCTCTGAGAATTGTGAATATTGAGTCGTAAGGATTTTAGCAGATGTTCGTAACTACATACATTCAAATAAATACGTATTAAGCTGCCTTGCTTTGTAATATATTTGTGTTATGATTAGAGTTGTTTGTAAGGGCGTTTTAATTAAGGGCGAGTTTAACAGCGACGATCGGCGAATGAAAAAATATTGTCTAGTCGTTGAATTTGCAAAAAAAGGACCCCTTAGAATAATACTAACAATGAACCTGTAATGTTAATAACCTAATGTGGGAATTCAGATTTAGTCCTCAAGGGTAGCAACGCATTCTTGGCCAATCCCTGCCAAGCCTGATCTTATCTAAGGTTAATTACAGATGTCAATGGGTGGCAGTGGCCAATAACTTTCAGGTGGGCTGCATGCTCGTTTGCTAATTCTATCGATATTATAAAAAAAATGAATTCAGTCTTTTAAGACTGTTGGCTATTCGATATGTAGAGTTTCATACAAAAACGATAAATTAGTAAAAACGACGCATATTAAGAATTATTGTTAAGACGCAAAATAATTTTCATACGGAGCACGGCGTTTCCATGCTAATTCCGCGCTGATTTAGCGAGCATGAAATATTTGTAACAGACGCGCCGTACCTTTTCAATTTCCCCACACGCTGCCCCGACGGGATTCAAATGTTGAATTTTACGCGTAATGTTTAGTCCAGGAGCCAAATGGTAAGAATATATTGAGTTGATGTTCGTAGAATGTAAGACATGAGTTTTTTACCCACTCATGTATTTGACAGAATTAACGCTCTTTATTTGTGTTTTATAGCAGGTTCTGTGTGTCGTCTTAAAGTACATCTGTACATGTAAATAAAATTGAAATGTCTGTTTGTAATGTCAAATTAACAACTTTTTACTAAATACATATGAAAGTATACAGATACAATTATATATTTTTTGCCTCCGTGTCTGTTTGGCTCAGGTAATTTCCTAAACGGCTGCATCGACTTTGACAGGACTTTCAGTGAAAGATACAAAAGATGGATTCTAACCGAGTTTCGAATTAACATTCAAATTTATATGAATCCGTTGGATAAATTCATCGCTACTAATGGATTATTCGCTGAATTCCTAGCAGTACCGATCTGAACAACGGAAAGTTATAACAAAGGCCCCTAGATGTTTTACGTCCACAAAAAGCTACTTTAGTTTAAATATATTTTTAAAGTGGCCGTTTGTGAACTTTCTGGCCGCGAAGCTTTTTTCCACAAAGCTCTCGGTGTTAACTCAAGATTGCATTGTGTTACGGGGCTTTTGACGCTTCGAGGGGGAATGTCGGCGCCGAAATATTTTCTTGAGCGTCGTTTGCTATTTGACTTGCCCGCCTTAGATGCATAAATTGACTTTTAGAATTTTTAAGAACATCTTCGCGTCTTTGTCTCTTTAATATATTTTAGTGAAGTTCGTTTTATTTTTAGTGTGGGTGGATTGACGTTTAAATGTGCCTTGTTTATCATTTTTGGTTACATGCTGCGACTCTCTGTAACTAAGTTATGGATTTGTTTGGTGAACATGTTTTCTATCGTTATATTAAGCCTCCGACAATGTTCAACGACTAGTCGGTAATGAGAACAACAGACACTGACGGCTCGACCTTACGTAGGTAACTTTGGAAACACCGAAACGCACGTAAAATTGGTGTTCTATTGGTCATTCATCCTACTCCCAACTGCGTTGTATTGTTTAACTTAGATCAGTTATGAACACAGACGCCAGGATTGTGTGATTTTAAAAGGGTATAATTAATAACATAATAAATAAATAAATAAATAATTCTACAATCATAAACCCACACTAGGATTTTCTCTTGTGTCGTGGGTGCCACGAAAACGCACAAAGATGAATACACTAACACCCAGACCCAGAATATAAATCTAAACTCACCCTTCAGATTTCTGTCTGGCCGGGGATAGAACCCGGAACCTACTGCGTGTCAGACCGGTATGGTAACCGCTCCGCATAAATTAATAAGGATGCATAGGGCGTTCTACAGTATGAGTTCTCGGTTTGATTCCAACCCTTGTTGATTTCAGAATCTTGGTGTTTGGGGGTCTCACATTAGTGACCGTTTGATCAGTTTCTTTGAACAAGTACATAGTCAGTATGTGCCTTAAAAAGGTATGTTTAGTAATAGTGCATAGAGTATCCAACAGTACATATGTTCTATGTTCAATTCCGGTCCTTAAATATTTTCAAATATTAATATTCAGGATCTCGTATTATCAGTGTAGACTTATCCGCTGTCAGCTAATAATGGATTATCAGTGTAGAATTATCCGCTACCAGCTATTGCAAGTGGAAATAAGTGGATAAGTGGATAGGTGTATTGTTCGTTCGTTGCATTCAAACCAAGATCTTTTTATAGTCACCACTTACGTCTTCCAATCTCAACAGCTCGTATATCTAAAATGCGTGCCGCGGAAGCGTATCCTTATAAGACAGACTTATCATTGTTGTCACGTAAATGCGACACTTATCCGGCGAGTGGTGCTTCTGTGCAGTAATATATTCTTTGACCTTGTTCCAGTATGGCGTTGAAATTGGACCTACGTGCGCTTTGTCAAGCGGCGACACTATAATGAGTTGCTATTTAAGTAGCTGTATGAAGAAGCACCTGGTGCCAATAAGTGGCCATTGCAGTCCATGGACGCCTGACTTCAAAACCGAAAGAACTGCTAGCCTAATGCTAGCTAGATAACCTAATGATGGTGATAATAGGTCGATCATGATAGGTGGCTATTGCCGGTCAAGGACTGCTGTAATTGTCATAGTTTAATCATTGGTGTCATTGCTTCTAAGGACTAAAATGGAACGTTCCGACAAACTGTGACTGGAGGCATTACACAGGTCAATGTAAGAGTTACCTACGACACAAAGTTACCACACAAAAATTTGTATCTATTCTAATACTAGATTTTACCGGCGGCTTCGCTCGCGTTAATGTGATGGTATAGAAGTAGATATTCTATGTCCTTTTCTGGACCCGTGGCAATGTGTATGCAAATCTTCACAATTATCGGTTGAGTAGTCAAGCCATGAAGGCGTTACAAACAAACTCGCATTCGCATTTATAATAGTTACGATTTTTCTATTCGGGAATCGAACCCAGGACGTCGCGGCATGCCGCCATTAGCACTGCCAAGTTGGTCATGCTGGGATAAGATTTATTAATTACCCAGCGAAACCAGATGCAAATCAGCTGTATTGAATCTGTTTACATATCGAATCCACACACATATCAACGTGATCAATTTACCGGCATCAACAGATACACTTGCTAATAGCTAATAGCCAATTAATATCCTATTACAATGCAACGTGCACACCCAGTTGGGATATATCTAGCGTGACCATTTATTTTTAAACTCAAAACGGGACATCGATTGATCTCAATTAATATGTATGTCGTATTCATAAAGGAAACTTAACTTAGATGTCCAAGCGAAAAATAAAATAGTAAAAAATTTGACGGCGGAAAAAAGATCCTATTACACAACCCCTATTATATTATTGGCGACTTCTTCCCCTTGTGTCCCCCTGTTTTCTTCTGGATAATTAGTGCAATTTTGCGAAAACGGGACAGTTCTGCGTTCTCGCTTTTTTTTCAGGGTCACTGGGACGAATAATCGAAAAACGGGACGGTTTCGTTTGAAACGGGAAATATGGTCACGTTTGCTAAGTCTATCACTTGTGCAATAGCCGGCAATTTGTGTGATTAAAGAGCGGAGTCACTGATGACTGATGTTTGCCAGTGACGGTAGGTTTAGGAGATCGTATTTCGGACTGCCAATAAATATCAAGGTGGTAGAACCCTTTGTGGTTCGACTCCGGCGGCACCAACGCCACACCAATTTCTGCCTTATAATAGCAGAGTTAAGCGCTGCTGTGTTTTGGTTTGAAGAATGCAGTAAAGGAGTCATACTTATTCGAAGCGTTCCAATTTGGTCCTCAGTTAAATTTCGTTTTCGAAGTTATATGCGTATTACAAATTAATTATTAGCCTGCACACCTGAGTTCTTAAAAAAAATCTCAAAGTTGTGTGAAGTCTATCAACTCTCACTTGGCCAGCGCGGTGGAGATTGCCCTAGATCCCTCTCACTCTGAGAGGAGACCCGTGCCCAGCAGTGGGACAGTAATGAGTTGCCGACAACCGCCCAAGTTAGGAGCGTTCAAACGCCACTCGTGTGAGTGTCAGTGCACCTATGACGCCAGCCAGCCAGCCTAGCCGCCACAGTCGCGATATCGCCTCATAACTCGCGTCTAACGACACATTGTGTCCGCGGAACAAGCTAACGCAGTTCCATATGCTACGAATGAATGACGGATTATTTTGAGACGGTTTACGTAATGGTCTAGATATCTGTAGGAGAGTGTCTGTAAATGGATGATACGTACTTAACAATTATTTAATTATTATTTGCGTTAAACGTTTCGGAACTTTGGTGTTATTTTTGTAATGTAATAGACCCAAGGGTAAATAATTAATAGGTACATTCAAAAGGAAAAAAAGGTAAAGAGGAAAACGCTGATTTGCTTTTAATTAGCTTATTGCATTTTATTTATTCAGAAATATATACAAATAAATAAAACTGAAGTGTCTATTTGTAATGTGGAAAAAGATTTTTTTTACTACATGCGTATGAAAGTATACTCGGTACCTATAACAAAAATACTATTATAAGCATTTTTATCTGTCTGTCTGTTTGACTGAGGTAATTTTCTAAACGGCTGGGCCGATTTTGACGGAAATCTCGTCTTGAGGTCTTGACGTCAGTTGCGGACAGATATAAATGTATGCCTTTTTACTTTTTTAACGCGGGTAAAACTGCGAGGATCAACTAGTAGCGAATAAAAACTAAGAAAACTTAGAAAAGTAATCGCTCAAGTTAGGAGCGATCAAACGCTGCTCGTGTGAACGCGCCAGACTCTCCGACATTGTTGCGATATCACGCGACATAACTTGCGCCTAACGACACATTGTCTCCGCGGAACAAGCGAACGCACTTCCATACACTGCGAATGAGTGAGGGATTATACTGACTATTTGAGACGATTTACGTGACGGACTAGATACTCTAGATCTTGAGGAGTTTGTCTGTAAATTGATGTTAGGGCACGTATGTAACACATGTTGTGTTTTACAGACATTTATAGTAGTTATGTTTGTAGATTGTAGTGAAGTGAGAGTCGAATTACTAATAAATACATTGGTACCTTTCAGATTCTTATAATGAGACTTATTTACACTACTAAGTTATAAAATCAATTGCAAGTTATGTAAATGGTAATATTTTTATAATTACTCAAGTGGAATGATTATAAATGGGTTTAGAATTTAAATTAAACGTTTATTTGAGCATACTGAAGTCTACTTAGAAAGTCTACTGTTGAATTTCTTCCTTACAAAATTATCTAATGTTACTTCTTGTAAATAAAGTTTAAAGTTATAAAGATAGACAGTATTTTTACGTGCTATCAACTTTTGAATAAGTGGCCTTATTCTGACATATATCAGTAAATAAGCTTAAATTATCTATTATAAGATATTATTACTTATTTTAAAATTACAGACAGACAACCAGTTCAGTCGTAGCAAGATGTGAATGTAATAGCAGTTAAAAGGACTAAAGTAACTACGCCAGATCAGTGTTTAATGAGTTTTGATTTGATTCTGAAACTAGTTTAATGGTAATTAGTTTGCCTGAACTCCGCCGCTTGAGTTGGACAAACTTAACTTTTAAATCTTCGTCTTAATTATTAATAGCGTTTGGTTATTTTCTTGAACGACACTGAATGCAATTTAGCTGTTCAGCGCTAATTAGATCGATTCTAAGTCTAACCTTCGGAGTTGTTACGAGAACCTTCAGAACCTTTTGTCCGTATTGCAACCTAGTTATCTTGGTGACAAAATATATTTATACTACAAACAAAATTATAATTTCTTTTGCTGTCACGATTAAATAAATCAGTCTTCACCAAGGTCAGTGAGAATTAAACTTCAATCGCAGTATCAAAACAGAAAGTTATTAAATATCGACAGTGAAGAAATCAACTAATTTATACGGTTAAATAATCAATAAATAATTAATTTATATGCCTCAAGTCCGCGACAATACTTGTCTAAGATCATTTATTATTAAACGTACGTTGAAAATAAAGTGAATTTTAATTATATTACAGAAAAGACGTTAAACATTAAGGCTTTACGTCATAGTTTACCTCGTTCAAACGTGTGAATCTATAGATTTCACATACTACTGAAAGAATTATTAGAAAACCTACGTAAACCTAGATAAACCTATTACTTACGAATTACGAACCTATCTATCGTAGCAATTCACATTACATCATTAAAATATTGTCAATCCTTTCAAGAATTACGTAATTTGTCAGGTAATGCCAAAAATATATATGAAAAAGCCGCCACAGTGGTCAATGAAAACTGAACTTGATACACCCAAATAAAAGAATAAAGTATTATAGGTATTTTTCTGTTAAAATAATGTAAATTGAGTGAATTTTAATGTGCTTACAACAAAGTAATTAAGTAATGCAAAAGTCATTTAATGCAAAAATATATAAAAAAACAATTAGAGTCTCGTCCCTTTTAGTAATCTGTTAAAAATGATGTTAATTGAGTGGATTTTAAGTAGTTTACAACAAAGTAGTGACTGGAGTTAAGTGCGAGAAGTTGCGACTGATTCCGTGACTCGTTAAATAAGGTAATTAGTTTGCGATTGAGTTTAGACGACTCGTGATAGACTTGAAGATAAACTTGCTAATCCTGTATTTTCTGCTTGTTTGTTTGTTTAATCGAGTTATATTAAGTAAAATGAAACGAAAGATGGGGTAAGAGTTCATGGCGCAGAGATCATGACACCGTTTTGACAGAGGGTTTCGGGTGCGATTGCCGGTTAGTGTCATTACCGAATCAATATTTACGATTTTTTTAACTTCAATAGTTAGGCCACTAGCGAAAGATATAATGAAATTAATACAGGAACAATCTGATTTCAAATACTTTGCTGTCCGTTAGAGTTACGTTGGAACTCTTCAAGTTCATAAGATTTATCTTCATACTAGTTGCTCACCGCGCTTTCACCCGAGTGAAAGAAGTACCTAGTAAAAAAGGCAAAAACATTTAAACAAAAGTAATACACGGCTTCAATATGATAGCTGACTTTAATACACCTAATACCAATCTTCTATATATTAATACGTGAAGCGAATTTTTGCGGTACCATTTTCTGAATATTGCGTGGAAAGAGGAGTATTGTTTTAGGCATACGTGAAAGTTCATGCTGAGAAGCTTTTTGATGGATAATATTAATGTGGAATTATGTTACAAAATATGTACTAAATTTAACAAAATAAAACAATAAATTGACAATGTTAAAAGATATCATCAACTATGTATGTCAGATGTCTTTGTAAAAAAATGCGTTATTGCTTTTAAATGCGTCTTAGCAAATTAAACCTCATTTTCCCTATAATGAACATTTTTCTTATGCACAGAATAAAAATACATAAAAAACTAAATGTATAACTTTAGTTTTTGTATGGTTTTAATTATGGTCGAATGTCGACGATTGTAACTGGTCTGCTAGTTCATATTAACGCCCGCGAAGACGCCGGCATGCGCAAGTAGCGCGCGCTAGTGCTTTTTCCAAAAATTAAAGTAGCCTAAGTTACGCATTAGACCTTTAGCTATTTTCCAGTGAAAGTCCCGTCAAAATTGTTCCAGCCGTTTAGGAAATTACCTCAGCCAAACAAACAGGCAGACATAAAAGATTATAATGGTATTTTTGTTATTGGTATTGTGTACACTTTCATATGCATTAAGTAAAAAGTTGTTATTTTGGCATTACAAACAGACACTTATGTTACTTATCTATATAGATAATTTGATATAGCTGATAATTTGCTAGTATTTAGGTAGCTGTAACATTAGTACTAGACAAATTGCTTTAACTTAGATAAATTAGTTCGAATACTTTCCGCTTTCGTTCCGTACTCATCACCATACAGGCTAAGTTCGGGTTAATTAAGTGAATAAATTTGTCAAGTACTATTAAACAACAAAATAGTTAGCAGTTGCAGCGTTTAACAAGTTGATACTAATTCCGCGGCCGGTTAATAAGGTAGGTAATTAGTTCGCGTTGGAGCGGAGACGAGACGATCCGGTGCGTCCTGCCTTGAGGACAAACTCAGTGCTGGCGTTTCCCATTCGTTTGCTTAATCGAGTTATATTTTGCGATGGTGTTCTATTGCTGTTGTTAAACTTGATTAGTAAATGAACATGCTGTTCGCCAGGTAGTAACTTGACGTTGTTTTACAGATATCTTTACACACAAATAGGATTGATGATCGAACTCAGATCGGCCATTAGAAAGCTAATCTTCAGGAAGGAACACTTTTTGTGTAATTTTAAAACCATCAATTTAAGTTATAATAAAGTTTAAGATTTTTATCTTAAACTTAATATAGGCCTTATGGCTTAAAATGTAAGACTGTGACTTGTGGATATTTGTAAACGACCAAATAAGATTTTAGAGTTCACTAATGTTGGCCCCAAATGCGTTTAAGTTCCAAACACTCCGAAAGAACATCTTGAGTAAGTCCACTCCTTACCACTAGTTTAAAATCCGTAGTCTGTTACAAAAAATGCTGCAGTGGATCAATGTAACTTAATATAGTCAATGTAACAATGGTCAACATTAGAGTTAACAGAAGTCCAAGACAAAGTAGGTGGTAGAACCCTTTGTGGTTCTACTACGGTGGCACCACTGCCACACCCATTCCTGCCTTATAACAGCAGTGTTAACCGCTGTTGTCTTCTGGGCTGAAGGGTGTGGTAAGGGACACATACTTATCCGAGGCGTTCTAACTTAGTCTTGAGGGGTAGCGACGCATCTGTCGCCGACCTCAAGTAGGACTGTGATATTATCTGGGGTTGATTAGATGACCATGGGTGACAGTGGCCACTTACCGTCAGGTGGGCTGCGTGCTCGTTCGTTCCTTCCATAACATAAAAAGCTATTACCAGACTTAGCGTTGCTTGTCTAACAATTGACCTTGCGTTATTCATGTGAATATGTTAGCAACACATCATCTCCACAAACATATTAGCGGCAGATAACGCTGTCAGTGACAGATCGCCGGCACCAGCTAATTGGCTATGTCGTGTGTATAGCGTGTTCGCACCTCGCACAACCATGAAGCATCACTTAGTGCGGCCTCGATTTGTCCTCGGGCGTCAGACGTGCGGCGGTCGCACGCCGCGGTTGTGACGCTCGTTTTTAACACGCTTTTATTAGCTTTGGTCATGTATGTAGGTATGTATCAATGTTTGTAACGGAAACTTTGAACGTGGTTTTGGCCAACTTTGAAAAGTCGGATTAATTTGAAACTTTGCATACTTATCAAGGAGCGATGAGAATGCAATACAAATAAGCTCAAAAATAAATAGTATTTTTAAAAAGTGAAAAACAAGCTTTATTGAAAATCGAACTAAAAATTTATAAAATAATTATTGTAAAAGATTTTTTTTACTTTGTTTTAATTAAAGTTAAAAAAATTAAAGGGTTTTTATTTTTTTTTAAATTTTATTTAAATTTTTTGTTTGTTTTATTGTGTTGCTACCTCTGATAACATAGTTGGAATGCTTGGGATAAGTGTGTTTATCTGCTTTATCGTTTTAGCTGCATTTTTATTAATTTTGAGATCAGTTTTAAGATGTTAATACAGCAGCATTTTGTACGACAAATAAGGAACAAAATGGGTATTCCACCAGCTTGAAAATACCATACATTTTTGTTATGGTATTGTTGAT
>DWNY01000589.1:0-15539 GCA_018250635.1 Telegonus apastus | reverse complement strand
GGTAGATACGTAGGTCTACAGGTAAGATCTTAATTAAAATAACTTTTTTTATTATATTCATTAAACAATTAATATTAATTTTCGGAGAGCAAGAGATACAAACGCAAAGTTGAACAGTGTGACAGAATGTAGTCCTAGAAATAAGTATATAAGACCCTAATAATTATTTGTATTGATAAACATTGATTTTTTACTAGACGTGCCCACGGTTTCACTCGCAATCAAAAAATGTAACATGACATACCTAATACGTTCAACAATTTCAACACAATAATATTTTTTCAAAGAGGACTGAAATCTATCCTACAGGAAACGTGCGTTTTCGGGATAAAAAGTAGCCTATGACGTTATCTGATTCGTCAATTACCCTTATGCAAAAAAATCATTTCGAGTATTTTTTCGAGATAAAAAGTCTGTATGTTATTCCAGACTATAATCTATTTCTAAACCAAATTTCATCCAGATCCGTATAGCCGTTCTGGAGTTATAGAGTACCTAACAAACATCATCCGTCCTCACAAACTTTCAGCTTTATAGTATTAGTAGGATTTGTAAGAAGTTACAACAGCTTACAGCCAATTAAAGTAACCCACAAATTAAAATACAAGTTATAAAAAATAAACAAAGAAATTATTTTATGTAAACAAATACTAAATAATTTAGATATATAAGAAAATATCAGTGACATATAGATTTAACTTTTTGAAATAACTAAGTAAAATCACATATTTTTATCAGACTTCTTTAAAATTAGGTATATTCAACTAGCTTTTCTCTACGGTTCCGCGTTTAAAAAACTGTAAAGTAGCTAAAATATAAACAAACATAAGTTATAGCCGGCTCTAATGTACCTGATAGCAAACGACATTAGCCGGCGACGGCGGCCGTGAAAGCGTAGAGAGCGCAGGGTTCTGATTTTTTTTGCGGAACCCCAATTATAAAAAAAAACATTGTAGTTGCCTATGTTGCGCATTAAATCATCAGCTACCGCAATCTAAGCTGATTACCCGGAACAAACAGATAGACAGATTAAAAAAATAGTTGTGTTTTGTTATAAGTACAGTGTATACATATATGCATTTAGTAAAAAGTTGTTATTTTGAAATTACAAACAGGCACATCAATTTTATTTATTTGTATTGATAAACATCAATATTAATTTTCGGCAAGCGAGCGATACAAACGCAAAGTTGAACAGTGTGACATAACCTAGACCAAAGTATACGGCAATGTCGGCAGCGTCGACGCGGTTCGGGAAGGGGAGTTTGCGAAGTAGGTCACGGATGCAGGCTCCTGACACAAATAGCTCTGTCGCATCTCCACGTGGCCTCGTACTGCCTTACTTACAAGTAGATAGGTGGCTCTCATCGTTAATTAAATTTCGGTTACAGGTTCGATGTATGTTGTTTGTTCTTGGTTTATGTACATCTTACATAGGCGTTTGTTGGTTTTAAATAAAATCTACTTTTAGTGGTGATGGTGGTAAGATAAATAATTCCGGATTTATTTTCGACTTCAGCTTGATATCTTAGATGTCTCGTTTTTTAATTCAGTCTTCAATCTTCCTTAACACTGAGTGGCCGGAGTGCTTATGTCGGAGTAGGTCGGTAGTCCTATACAGAATATTTAATTGCTTGGTCGCATAAGTTACATTCCACTCATAATACCTACTTCAACGTTAAAAGTAAAATTTGAATTAATTATATTTTTGTTACTCATCGTTATGTAAATTCAAAGACTGGAATATTTACAGATACCTATTTATAAATATTGACTGCGAATGAGTCTAATAAATATTACTAAGTATAATTATTATATGCACTCAGAATAAATATAAAGAATAGCGCAATTAATTTTATAAATAAGAATAGCCTTTATCGTGGTCGTTAGCTTAAATAAATAGTTCCGAAAGCGACTTGATATGCCGTGGGAAAATTTTATCTAGCAGACGAAGCGAAATGTGCACTTTCCTCGTCTTATATATCGGAAATTTCACCTTGTGGCAAATCAGCTTTGGATGAAGTCCATTGCTGGTTTCACATTCTAAATTCCGAACCGAGTATGTATTAAAGCGGAAATGTTGTAAGACTGGTAAAATTTCCGAGAATTTAGTGACAGCCAGTAATTCTGCAGGCAGTTCGGGTATAAATGATTGCGGGTGATTTTACACCACCCCCTGCCACCCCCTAGTGTCTAACCCGTCTCCAGAGCCCCCCAAAGTGCAACGCCGACGCGACGTCGCTCCGGACAATCTGCGTGCTCTGCTTATTTTCACCCGTAATTCCTTTGCCGGAAATTGCCTTTATAAAGAACGAAGAGTTCGGGAAAGGAACGCTGATGTTACCAAAATTAAACCGATCTCTGCATTTCTTCTAGGGAATTAGAGAGATGCTTATGTGAATCAACAATTTTAAAATTAAAATCTTGTCATGGCTGATAACTTTATCTTAAATAGTAATGATTGGGCCTAAGATCACTGCCGTATTATTACTCGTATAACTATATCGTAATTTATCGTATCGTATACCACCGTAGGTACAAGGCAATATGGTGAACTCAGACCTTTGTTCTATGGGTAAATATTACAATTTTTTTTTTAATTTGTGTTTTTATAGTTTGAAAATAGCAAACCCCAGATAAGATCAAAGTCTACCCATGACTAATAAGATAGAACGCCTCGGATAACTGTGTCTCCCTTACCAAACCCTTCAGAACAGAACACAGCAGCGCTTAACACTATTCTTATTAGAAAGAAATAGGTAAACACTTTATAAAGGCATACACTAACTCTGATAATAATATCATATTTAGACGATTTCTTACTAAAATAGTTAAAAACGATGTTATTATGAGTCAAACTGTCTTACACAACTCTTTCACAAATTGAGTTCGGTTTATTTCTTTTGAAAAGACGTTTCTTGGTAAAACATGGTATGAATCATAATGAACTTTGAAAATGAAGTATATTATTTATTTTGTATATTTTTGCTTTATTTTAAAAACCATTTAACTGTGTGATAATGACAAAAAGAGGATTTCAATTAAGGACTTAAACCAAGTGTAAGTTGCAAATCCTGCAAGTTATAATATTACAATGTGTAAATTAACGAAAATATTTTATTTATTACCTAACGTTAAAAAAAGATTAAAATTTACGACTAGTGTAGGCTTCTTTATCGAAACATTTACATCTATAGGTACCACAAATAAATAAAATTGAAGCATCTGTTTCTCATTTCAAAATAACAACAAAAAATGCAATTATAAAGAAAAATGTCTGCCCGTCTGTTTCGCTGACGTATACTTCTAAACAGCCTAACCGATTTTGACGACACGTTTACAGAGAGATAGCTGAAGATCTAAGGCGTAAATTAGCGTACTCAAATTTTTGGAAAAAAGCCTCAGCACGCGTTCCACGGGCATATAGCCGCCGTTGCAGGCGTTAATGTCAGTTGTCTTTTGAATACTTTAACGCGGGTGAAACTGCGGGGATTAGCTAGTACCTACCAAATAATAATAATAATCATCTCAATCTGATTAAATTTGTAATGTTAAATGCGGTGTTATTTTCTGAACATTCCATTATATTGGATTCCATATACATGAACTATACCTGTACGCATATTATGCATATGTGTCATTATATTCGATATAGGTACATATATGATGCATTATTTCAAAAGTTGTTAATCATTTCAGTGTTAAATTGGAAATGATTCGGTAAAGATATACAAGTAGGCGTAATTTGTACGGAGATTGTACGTATCATCAATTACGTTGAAAGTCTATTTAGTACTATCTTATATATTATCATGATAGCAATCATTGGTATGCTTAACATATTTCCTGAAAACGATTACACGACAAAAGCCTCTCATCTGTTTCACTCAAGGTTAAGTAATAGTACTGCTACGTATTGCTACGACCTACTGGCGGGCTCAAAGCCAACTGGGTCGAGCTTTCTGTAACTTTCAGCTATTTCAGCTCGCTTTGTACCTGGCATACGAAACATTGTGGAGATAAAATAAATATTAAATTAGTGGAACGTAAATGCTGGTTCGGCTTCTATTTGCCCTGGGTAGCTTGCACGTACATTAATACGTAATAGGAGTCTCATAGGTACGAGGATGTCACGGTACGTTACATAAGGTTCTCGAAAGCGTAGCTGTAAGTTTAGACGACAGGCGAGCTCCGTTGGCCAAAGCAAAGAAGGCAACGTCGTAAGTGCCAAGTATTACCTTAAGTGTGTCAATTGGTGGCTCGATGTGCGTGGCTCACAACCCCCACCCTCCGGGGGAGCGTGGGGCAGGTCGCTGGATCGATACCCGACGTCTGGCCCACGACCTCTCTTTTCTTACCACCTTCCTAAATACTAATTACGTGCTTTGACACAGCCTGCGCGGCTCGTGCCGAATGAAAAGAGCTATGGATGCCAACGTGAGCGTTATTAACGTTTCCGCGGCGTGTTCTGTTTGTTTTTGGTAACATTATTGTACGTACCTACCACTATGTTTGGTAATGCGTTGCCTTTGAGCTCATGTTGTTTCGTTTATTATGCTTTTAAACTGCTCGGATTCTTTTCCTAAAGAAACGATTTCCGGAGTCGACTCGTTAGCGAATTAAATGGATAGATGCTTTTCGTTAGTAACTGTCGGGTATTCAACTGATACTTACTATATAAGAATTAAAAACCGAAGCAATTTTATGGTTTCAGTTCTACAAATTAGGAACGAATAACTTCGTTAAACCTTCAGTTCGTGGCTAATGTTTTTCAAGGCACGATGTAGCTTTTCTAAGCTGGATAATATAAAAGAAACAAGATTAAAAATGTATTCCTTGCACGTGGGCCATAATGCGATTTATCGGTGCACGGGCATGTCGTGACTGTATTGTGCAGGTAGGTGCTTTGAGCAAATATATCATAGCTGGAGCTCGGCGGATCTTTTACATTATTATATCCTAGTACCTACTTAGATACCACACATTTTCTATATTATTTTTATTGTTTTTTTTTTCAGAATTCCTTGACATCTGAGAATGTTGTAAGAATGTTGAAGGAAAATATTATAACATTACAATTATACTTAACTGGGTAACAATGTGGTTTGAGAAACTATCAATATTGAGTAAGTAGGTATCTTAACTGTATCGTTAATGATGATGATAATGATCTATCTGATGTTTCAAATGGTTGTATCGTATTAGGTAACTTCGATTGTAACGTTCGTAAGATTAACGTAAGGTTCGTTCCTAGCGTATAGATAGAGAAGATTATCGTTTTGCAAATCATGAATAATTTCTAGTAAATTTGTCATATTTATCATAGTTAGAAGGTATTAATGTATGTACATTTTTGGATATAAGTATAAGTTAACCTAAGGTAATAATGTTTATAGTGAAATATATCAACCGATACGCTAGGTCACAAATTACCCGAACGAAACTAGCTTTTTCATCAATAAAGAATTATACGATCCTTTTTTATTAATGAAGGAAGGATTTTATAATAATTGATTCTTTTGTCCATACGTGTTGATTTATTGTAGAAGAACTCTTTCCATGCTACTTGGACTAGAGTACGATAAGTAATTTGTAAAAAATATAATTAAAAAGACGAGGAATTGCCTAAACAACATATACAACCTATATATATAATTCCTATTTCTTCAGTAAGTAATATAATGTCTACGATCGGTAGAAGTCTGAATGAACCGAGTAACAGAAATAAATCTTAAA
The DNA here is from genome assembly GCA_018250635.1 of Telegonus apastus. Lineage (NCBI taxonomy): Eukaryota > Metazoa > Arthropoda > Insecta > Lepidoptera > Hesperiidae > Telegonus > Telegonus apastus. The sequence continues at coordinate 9,803 of DWNY01000589.1, read as the reverse complement.
CTTGAACTGATATTATTGTACGAATCGTACATCTATGTAACACGATTAATGTTTATAAGACACGAAATCTGTATTATTATAACGTACATATGTACATATGTATGTATGTATCATAGTCACGTGCTAGTTTAAAATTTAATAGTCCATTGCTGGACATGGGCCTCCTTTCATAAATTTGCAAAACATACCTATAGTAAAAATCGTAGCATACTTCCATCCCTTAGCTTTAACCGATACCCGATGAATCAATAAAGTAAATAGAGGTGGGAAACTCATTACAATTACGTGCAGGCGGCGGTGCGGTTTCGTCCAGAAGCTCGATGCATCTTCGGGTGTGAGTGAGACGCTCGCCCCCCTGTACTTTCGGCAGCTCCCAGCGGGTGGGGGTGTGGACGCACGGGCCTGCACCGCCGGTCTTTATGTTAGCGTGCACGCGTGCAGCTAGCTTCTTTGATGTCCCTTTGTTGCGGAATCCAATTTCGGAATGTAAACCCACTCCTATTGGTTTTGTACACGTCTACTATAACGTGATACTGAATCACGTTAGCTACTGTAAAATAGATACTAATGATGATCAGATAGTGTTTTTTTTAAGAAAGTTGTATTTGGTACACATGTGTAGTTTCCGTTTTCTATTACTCAATCTGAACTTAAAGCTCTGAGGTTAACTTATAAGGATTTTTAAGTACTTTAACTTACTAAGTGTTCGAATATTTCTTGATCTTTTTGCCTTTCCATTCTGCACTCCAGTTTTCATTCTTTTATGCGCCCAGCGCGCGTCCTAATCATGCAAATTTCTTGAGACGGGCGGGGTGGCGCCATCTATAACTGTAACTGAAACTTGTAACATCACCCCCGAAGGTCGTTCAAAAGTTCACTCAAGAAATGAATCCGCTGCAGTGAAACACTTTCGTTTGATAGAAGTTCCTTTTCGCTTGTTATTCTAAGGAGCTCTTTGTTTATCTCTCTAGAATACGTATGGTAGCATGTTTAGTTTTATATAAATGTTAAAAGGGAGGGTTATATTAAATTTCGTTGCATGTAAACGAATTCAAGTAGTAAAACCAGTATCTTTGGATTTAAATAAAAGAAACAATAAAGTAGTGGTTAGGTGTTTTATTGGGCTGGTTTCCAATAACGAGATAGTTACATCAAGGCGGTTAAGCACTAAAGTTTTAACGACCACTGCACCTGGGTTGTTTTCCGTAAAATGCAGTTTTCAAATTGCTTGTATCGGTCTGTAATTCAGCGGGTTGAATCTTGTTAGAATGTCATCTTTATAGGTACCTACAACATTTTTTTATCATAAACCATGTTCTACTTAATACTTTTTATTTGGTACTAAGCTAAAATTTACTAATTTGGGTACAATCGATCTTATAATCCAATGCTGAGCATGAGTCTTTTGCAACTGGGCGACGCCTGGAGCATACTCCACCATACTGCTCCAATTTGTATTGGTGGTGATCATTAACTTTAAAATATCTTTTATGTAGACAGTACTTAATTCCGATATAGTTGCTATAATTTTAAAATGTAATTAATTTCATAACGTATAGACGTAATTATATGTCATGACTTACTGATTCAAAGATTTCTTTGGATACATGGGGATAGAGAATGAAAAGGCGGGATCTCGTTAACAATATCAAAATATGAATGTACTTTCTAATTAAGAGCTTTAAATATTTCCCAAAAGTGTTTAACGCTGCCTTGTTTTAGTTTGAAGAGTGTGGTAATTGAGACATACTTATTAGAGGCATTCCAACTTATTTCTTAGGGCAAGAAACGCCACTGTGACCGACATCAGGTAGGATAGTGATCTTATCTGGGATTGATTACAGATGTCCATGGGTGGCAGTGGACATCAAGTGGGCTGCATGCATAACATAAAAAAGGTGTTATAGAATTTTCACACGTAAGTAAAAAGGCACAAAACAATTAATTAAGCGAAATCAATAATAACAAGCGTAGGATTGTAGATTTGCATTATTCATTTGCATTTGTTTTTAACATAAGTAAAACACCTAAACCGTTTTCAATTATTGTACACCAATAGGTACTCATTATTTTCTCTTATTTCTCTAAACAATGGTTGCTTGAAACCGTTCGCTTCACAAGCGATACTATCGCTCTTTGTTTACCGTGTTTTACTGTTAACGATTATATGATTGATTTGTGTAATTAATAAACGTATGTATACGTATGTTTGTTTTGCATACCAACACACCCAATATTCACGTGTCTCACGTAACGTTTCTCCTTCCAATTTTAAAACAAAACTATTTAATTATCTTTGTCGGTGGGCGTGAAAGGGCGCAGGGTGGTGCACTATCGATCTCCGTTGAATTAGTGCGCGGATCGGCGTTCTCCTTGTGGAGCGTCGTGGAACCAAACAGACCAAAACAAGCGCCCCCCCCCGCCCGCACTCTGTCGCTCAAGCCTTCATTTGTGGCTTCACATAGTGTAAATTTTTTGCTAACTTCAAACCTTCATTTTTTACGAAATTGGTCTGGCCATTGGTCTTGTAGTAAACTTGGTTGAAAAACTTGTGGCTGGAGCGGCTGTTCAACTGAAACTATTTTTGGATTACTTTACTTTTAAAAATGATAAGCGCTGTTATTAATTAGCATATAAAGGGTGATAAAGTATCTAGATACACGGACACGAGACGTTCCATCTTACTCATCAGGGGTAGCCACGTCTCTGTGGTTGAACATATGTATGTAAGCATCCAACTCTATTAGGGGTTAGTTACACATATCCATGTGACGGAGACAAGTTACCATCAAATGTAGAATATCAAGCATTTGTTTACTTTACTGTTATGGCAACTAGGTCCGACTGATTAAGAAAAGATTATAAAATTACTGGAGTCTCACAGTACCCAAAATCAATTTTAGGTTCGTTCTGCCCCCTTGTGGTGGTACATGGACCCACACGGACTTAAACAAGTGTAACATCCCCCTATTGATGGGTTGTCAGTGTTTGCCCATACTTGCCAATGCTACCCATAGACATGGGTTTAAAGTTAAAGCCTGTGGCGTTACGTAATAGGAAAATATTACCAATACACGAAAAATACTATCTAGTACCAGTTAAATACACATACATTAAACTTAAGCCTACTAATATGTAATACTGGCCTGATTGATTGATTTGTGGAGACTTAATTATATAGTAATTATTTAAAAAAATGGTAGAACTCATTGTGGTTCGACTCTGGCACCACCACCGAAGCACCTTTACTGCCTAATAACAGCAGTGTTAAGCTGCTGTGTTCTGGTTTTAAGGGTTTGGTAAGGGAGATATAATTACCTACTAGAAGCATTACAGCATAGTCCTTAGGAGCATCAACATATGTGTGATCGACCTCAGGTAGATTTTTATTATCTGGGGTTGATAACTAGTGTTCATGGGTGGCAGTTACCACTGACCATCAGGTTATCAAACATTTATACGTATATTCTTAACCTACTGCCCGAGAAGGATGTACATGTTTTTTGGGTATGTATGTATATATATTGTACTTATATTGTATGTCTGTTACTTGCTGGAACGCTTTAGAGCTTCCAGTGTTATAGATTGTGTATTAAAGACCTAAAATCCACTGGAAGAATCTTAATTGCAAATTACTAAATTTTCAAGCCGAGTATGTGATTACTATCCTCAAAATAGTTCAAAAAACGGTTTATTGTTATTCAATAAATAAAAAATAAATAACTTTTTAGTAGATCGTCGTTTGGTTCTGGCACTAAAATATGCAGTAGGTACGTGGTGCTGATCTTCGATGTCTTTAAATCATAATGGTATACAGTAGAAGGTTCACATAATTGTAGAAGACGATATGAAACTCATTCATGCTACTAGCTAATCGGCCAGTTTAAGCATGGTAAGGGTTAAGGCCGTTACCCAACAATACTTGTTTCATAGACTAACCAATGTAAAGTCCAATTAACAGTTATTTGGACTGACGTACCTACGTCTTAACGAGTGGGTGGTGCACTATCGATCTCAGTTGAATTAGCGCGCGGGTCGCACCGTCCTCGTGGAGCGTCGTGGGGCCAAACAGACCAAAACAAATGCATCCCCCTGCCGTCGCTCAGTCCTCATTTACCGCACCACACGCTCAAGGACGGTTTTGAATTTCGTACCGTTCGAATGTGTGCTGTACACCAAAAAGACACGCTTCATTACGATGTTGTTTACGTTTTTCAGTTAGTGGAATGGTCTGACGTATTTCGCAGATTTACGTACTTTTCGTTATTGTTTTGCGTACACAGATGTATTTTTTGTAGGTAAAACATAGAGAGAAATATTTTACGTAGACGTAGGAATTGTAATTGTATATTTATTTAATACTGGAATTTATTAATTACGATTCGCAACAGGTGATTAGCGGAGGCACATTTGAGGTAGTTGCAAAATTTTTTTTTTTTCATTATTTAAATATTCGCCCGGTTATGGAAATTGGATTATATTTTTTTCCATTTCTTATTTATTAAATAGCTTAGTCAAAGAAATTAAGTATTATATCAACCTAAGCATTTAAGCCGATACTTATCTAAATAAACCATAGACTAAAGTACACCTCTATATATATATTATTGTAAAGTGTGCACCAATATACCATAGTATCGTAGTATATCAAAATTCATCGGAGAGGCACAACTGATGTTGCCACTTGCCTACCGAATCAGAGAAGGACGTCTCGACTTTAGTTTTTTTAGGGTGCGACCTGCGAGTTACTTTTATACGGGGACGCTTTGTGTTCCGGGACGAAAGGTGTGGTAATTAAGGTAAACGAAGCATTTCATATTAGTAATGGTCATATTAATGTATTAATGTAATTTATATCTAATCCTAGTACTTACGCATGAAGTAGAAAATGGATCAGAGATTTTTGACTATTTACTTTAAGGACCTAAGTGATTGTTTTATTTGAACTAGTAGTTAATTTAATCTCTATGTATCTGAATAATTTAATGTTTAAAAAGCGTTATAGCAAAGCTATGATAGGTACCTATTCAATGTTATAACTAGCATTTGTTTGAATGCTCAGTTCAGTTTTAAAATAGTTCCATATTTTGTTTTGCTTCATTATTATAAGAGTTCTTTGTAGCTTAATACCACAATAAGTAGGGCACAGAGGTAGTTGCGTGGGTATAGAGTACCTATAGACCGAGGAGTGGGCGCCATGTGGGTTTATTGGACAACTCGGGAAAATATTTATAGGATGATGTTCAAGATTTCATGAAGTTAGAACATGGTTACAGGCTATTAATTAATATATTTTATAGTGTTTTTTATAATGTAGAAGTAGCAAACAAGAATAATATCCACCTAATAGTGAAGGGCTACTGACTTCATGGACATTTGTAATCTACCCCAAATGGGATTAAAGTCTGCCATAGAAGCGTTTCTACTCCTAGGGACTAAGTTAGAACGACTCGTGTCAGTGTCTTTTCCTGGAACGTGGCCCTTCAAACGAGAAAATAGCCCTCAACACTGTTGTTATAGGGCAGAGATTGGTGCGGCGATCGTGCCTCTAGAGACAAACTATGAAGGATTTTCCATTGGCTGTTTTCATGACGACATTCCGTATATGAGATTTTTGGCGGATGACAAAAACATCTTTCATCGTATTAAAGATCTTTTGCAACGATCAGACCGCCTTTTGTATTAAACTCTGTAAATGTTTGATTTTATAAAATTGTATGGTTCACAGAGTGTGAAATTCAAAATGTTGATTTTTCTTGTTTCCCGCTAATGTAGTAGGTTTATTGAGAAGTATTTAAATAGAAAAACGACTATTTTAGATTACAATTAATGTGGTTACACGTTACATTTACTATTGCATTTTTGATATAGGTAATATATAAAACGATAGACATAATAAAGAAGAATTTGCCAGGTTATATATGTAGTTGAAAAGAAAATTCAAGTTCTATGGCTAAACCTGTCTTCAACACGTAATCATTGATTCGAGTAGTTTCTAAAAACATTTTACTCGTTATTGGTGCTACAATGTATTTGCTTTTACTTTTGGAAGCATCATACTATACGGTATCCTATATCGTACAAAGAATGCGCTGGCCGCAAGGCGTCTATCCAAGTATTGAATTAGTAAGTCTGTCAAAGCGCATCGGCGAGGCACAAAGGTCGTTGCGTGGGCTCAGGGGGAGAGTGGGCGCCCCCCTCGGGCGAACAGCTCCAGAAATTCGTTATGACGCACCGGGCTCCTATAGCTTTGAACAAACAATGGATACTGTTCAGGGAATGACGACAGTGGATGACATGTTTCCGATGTGGTAAGAATTTTGTAATACTATTTTATTTAGTTTTATTTCTTTGTTTGTCCCATGTTTCATTTTAATTTACTTTAATAACGTTTCTACAAGCTATTAATCCGTCATATAGTTTGTTTGAAAATAAAATACAAATTTTAGCCCCTATTTCACTCCCTCAGAGGAAATATATCAAAAAATCCTTTGTTAGTAGATGCCTACAACATGAAATGAACCAGTTGTCCGACATTAATAGTCCGAGTTTTCGTAGTTTGGGTAATAAAATTACTTATAAGTGGAAAGTGCGTAGGTATCCTTTCTCTTTTATATATTATTATACTAGTATTATCCGACCTAAGATCAATTTCTGGCCGAAGCCGCTTATTCGGGCATCGCCATATTCTTCGGGCAAAGCCGAAGCCGAACGTTTAAAAATCCTAATATATTCACTTCCACACTACCTACAAGTGCTTAATACGATTGGATAACATTTGGAATTAAAAGCTTATGTTGATTGTATATAAAAACCTTCTAGAGCTGGTTAAAGATTAAGATTGTATGTGCCTTTCGCGCTTCACTATCTTCATGTAATCTTGCGCATTCTTAGCATATCGTTCAATTTTGGCGCTTGCTAGTAACGTTCGGCTTGGGCCAAAACTTCGGCCCAATGTCGAAGCCGAAGCTTCGGTTGGCCGTTATGTAATTAGTAAGTCTGTCAAAGCGCATCGGTGAGGCATAAAGGTCGTTGCGTGGGCACAGGGGGAGAGTGGGCGATTCCCTCGGGCGAACAGCTCCAGAAATTCATTATGACGCACCGGGATTCTATAGCTTCGAATAAACAATGGATCATGTTGGGGGAATGACGACAGTGGATAGTATTTTGGATGGGTAAAGAAGTACTCCAATCTAATATAGTAGTTTTTTGGTTTTACGTGTATTTTAACTGATGGTAAGTGGCCACTGTCACTCAAGGACATCTGTATTCAACTCCAGATAATATTAGACTCTCATCTAAGTTCCAAAACAGATGCGTCGTTACGTCTAAGGACCAAGTTAGACCGACTCGGATAAGTATGGCCCCTTACCATAACACTATTATGTTGAATTAGGGGATTATTACCTTCATTAATCCTCACTAAAGCAACATGGTCCAATATATTCCTAGCTTTCCTTAATTTGCGAACATAAAAATTGTCACGACCAAAAATTTATACAAGTATTATAATGTATGTTGCAACGATTTATACATATATTAAGGATACTAATAGTTGTTTACAAAGAAATATATTCCTTTATCTCACCCCATCGTTATTCCAGTTAGAAGTGAGATGTTTGTAACGAACTTATAAGTACACGCGTGCACATGTCTATAACATTTTTTACAAAAATATAGATTAGTAAAGTCCACGTTAATTTATCAACAGTTGTAACATTATTAATAATTGCCTTCTGTTTATGAATCGTAAAAAATAAAATTAGTCAAGAGCGAGTCGGACTCGCACGCTGAGAGTCCCGTACCACCAAATTTTCCCGTTTTCATTTTCAGTGTTTGTTAACATAGCACCTATAGAGGTATATTTAATGTGAAAGTTTAAGGTCTACAATGTTTACCGCAAGTGATAAATGTGTAATATTAAATTATTTTTTTGTTACTTATTGAGCTAAATATTACGGTTTACAGACTTTTTAAATGTACTACAAGATAATGGTTCTGCCCAAATTTTTTGTTCGTAGGAAGTACTTACCTATTATGTTTTGGTTTTCTTGTAAAGACGCAAAATTTGCGACACATATCGTAATATCTTTTGATCGTGTTGATTTATGAGTTTGGTTTATAAAAGAGACCTCTGACGTAAGAGTTTATTCGTTCTTTTTGATGCACGGAACCTTAAAAATGAAATCTAATACGCAACATGCATACATGCAACGTTATTACTATCCTATTCAAATCGAATATACACGGACGAGGGTAATCCAATTAAGAAGATTTGTATTCGATATTACCAATGTATATTAGTTGTACGTTATCTAATGGAAACTGCAAATAAGTGCATAAATAATGCAAAGGGCGGTTATTTTCAAAGCGAATTGCGTGAGAACGAAAGGGTGACGCATGCAGGGAGTCTAGACATCTACTAGTTATCGCCTGCGGTTATGCCTGCCACGAAAATAGTTATTAGTAAGATATAAGTATAGTTATATTAGTAAGTGTATTGCGGGTTTGAGGGGTACATCTTTAGTTTGGATTCGACATTGTAGATTATACTCTTGTGTTTCGTCTATTGAATTCATGGTTAATGCACGTTTATATGAAAATTAATTGATGTTAAACAAATTAGATTAATAACTAAGATGATTACTACAGTCTTCTTCAACTTTTTAAGATGAAATGGACTGGTAGCCGCGGTAGAATTACGGTTTTTTTTATTATTTTTTTTGTTTTTTTATTAACATGACCTTTTTTTAAACATGACTGTAAAACTATGATTAGAAAACGTTACGAAGTTATTACACTCAAAACTAATGGTATTTTCATAGCAACACACATACAGATAAAGATACCCATTGTGTGTACGTAAAGATTATGAACGCTCGCTTCGCGCCGCCTCATTGCCCCGGCAGCTGTTACTTGTTAACCACATTAGCATAAAGCTTTAATTAATTGCTCGTCACTACCTACATAATTGTTTGTCAGTTTGTATACGCTCTATTGAGGAAGTTCGTAACTCGGATAGGGAGTTATGCACCATGATTATTTGTACTATGCTGCTATTATGCTTATTCGGGGCGTTTAGCAAGTTAGTAAAACGTTATAAGAAAATGTATGATAATTTTTATCAATTGTGTACAAATACTTTGAAAGGAAACGACAAATTAGAACTATGATATGATGTAACCATTAAGTATCAATTTTAAAAGTATAAAGCTATATAAATTAAAAAGTTCGCCACAATCCGCGGAGCCTTTTCTTAAAAAGCAATATTTATACAAAAATGAATTGCTCGTTTCAAGAAAATAAGAATCGGAATAGGAATTTATACAAATATTTACCTAATATTAGTTGTGGATGTGACTTACAGTCCCACACCATAATTTTATTACAATAAATTACGAATAATTAATGCCTACTTTGACACATCATATACTACCACTTGCGGAATGAGATCAAATCAGAAGAAGCACTTATACGGTCACAGTGCAATAGAATATTGATAATTATAATTACATAAAGAATAAAGGGTTTGTCCTTGCTATATTGGTTGCTTAACATTACAATACATCTTCATAAGCATTAATATTTCCTATTAAGTTATGGGAATGTTATGAGTATATTATATCGATTACCATAATGTACATAGCTATAAAACGAATATAAATACTATCATAAATAGAAAAAGATTTTCAAGTTAAAAGAGAATTGTACAAACTTACAGCAAGCGTGAATAAGTACTAAACAATATTCACATTGGAACAAAAACCTTGTTAGGCTAGCGTTTTGTCACATACGCATGTATA
>DWNY01000588.1:0-15540 GCA_018250635.1 Telegonus apastus | reverse complement strand
AGATTTACATATTGTAAAACAAGAGCTTTAAATTAAAGAATGTATTTTGTTATTTTTCTTTATTTTCTTATAAATCATAATATTTACAACAACTTCATTACTTAGACGTCTACTATTTCAGTCTGAATGTTAATAAGACTTTTTTATAATAAATTCTTTCTAACCAACTACGATTCTATCAGACATGACGACGGTTCCACAATAGTTCTGGTCGCTACGTTTATTCTCGAGACCAAATCATTATTTCACAACATGCAATTAAATTTATTTTACTAAAATCTTAATAATTGTTCCTGGCCTTACTTTCAATTACAAAAACATTATTGCAAAAAAAATCTAATCTTTCGCAATAGTATTTAATACTCCCTTCATGACATACAATCGAAAAATATATCATTGAACAATTATTTTAAGGAATCTTTACATTTAATTGGCAAATACTAAAGAACAATTTATCATCAACATACTATGGCACCATTGCAAAGGCTCCTTTCAAAATGAAAAAAAAGGCTATAGCCTACCACCCAACTCTAAAGACTATTATAGAACATACAGAACGTACACAGTGACAGTTTATTTTAAATAAGACTTGAAAATAATTAACAAAATATAATATCAAGAAATCAGTCTAATATAAACTTATCGAGGTTAATAAACAGGGCGACACAAAACTACACTCAATTCCACGAAATCCGTCTTTCAATATAATACAGACCTTACACATCAGATCATAATACTAACAACATTTATTAGAATCTTTGTTGGAAGTTCCCCTGTTGTTGATTACCACCTCCCTGTTGCTGCCCACCGAACATCATTTGTTGCTGTTGATGAAACTCCTGTTGACCGCCACCTGTCGCGTTGTTGCCTTGTGTTGGACCTGAAAAAACAAATTCGGTTTGTTATTATAAATGATATTATATCTTGCCTAAATAAATACAAGAATACGCTTTACAACCTAAAATAGTCGTATTTCGGTTGGCCTCTCGCTTATTCTGTATAATGAGGAAACGAGATAAATACACAAAAGCCGCCATTTCAGTTCACAATCATTTTTCTTAATTTTAACTTAATCCATGCATAAACTGTATTCACACTATTTTATGTTTACCGTTTTGTATAAAAACATTTGTAAGCAACTTAAAATTTAACAGTGCCCTAAACAAATGATGCTAAATTTGAGGGCTATGTTTGCAACACCTCATGTAATTAGTAATGTTACTGCCAATCTTTGATTATAGATCTAGCGTTACTTAGAAAAGCGTCCGAAAATAGTCACTAACTGTTAGCCTCTAAATCGCTAATGTTCATAGCGTTACATAAAGAAAGCGTCCAAAAATCACTTACTGTTAGCCTCTAAATCGCTAATATTTATAACACTACTTTACTGTCCAATCAAAATGACGTAATAGGAGCATTCGGCCAATCATACGACGCCGTCATTAAGCAAGTGTGCGTGAGTCACACATGCTTTTATTTCTTGGACGTTATTCGCTTGTCACTTGTCATACTGCTATGTCAAAAGAGAAATTTAAAACGTAATTACCTGGCATCCTCATTCTTTTAGCATTGTTTCCACCGTGATCGTGACTGTTTGCTTGAACTTGATTTTGTTGAGTCTGAAAATAATAATCATAAAAGTTTCATGTTTTTCGGTACTTTAATTCAATATGTAACGCACGCGCTGCATTAAATAATTATTTCAGAACTTCATTGAGGTTTTGGCACAAAATTATTGCTACATAATTTTGATGCATACTCTTATTCAGAATTATTTTTAAACCTTTCATAACACCGGCATTTCGATCAGTAATAGTTTCGACACTTCCTGAACCTTCCCGACATTTCCCACTATCACATACAACATCTATGTTATAATGATGTTTCCTTTTTAACCAGTACAATAATATACTTTTGTAGTTGAATTGTTTAAAGTTTAATTACTGTTTATGCAATAAATGCTTACATTAGGCTGCTGTTGCTGTTGATTTTGGCGCGCTTTTGAATCACTCTTGTCCTCCTGATCATCATCCGTCAAGAATTCTCTCTTAGGGTAGGGTATGGGGCAGCCAGCAAAGACATCCTATAAACATAATGAAAGCATATTTCTTTTTAACTAATTATAACCAAACCTTTCTAGTTATGGTGGTAAAAGGTGGAAGAACCAGTGCGGTTCAACTCCGGCGGCACCACCGTCAGACCTTTTTCTGCCTAATGGCAGCATTGTTCGCGTTTGAAGATTATGGCAAGAGACATACTTATTTGAGGCATTCCAACTTAGTCTTTGGGGGCAGCAATGCATCGTTGGTCTACATCTGGTAGGATTCTTATCTCGAATGGGGTTAATTACATGGATCCATGGGCGGCAGTGGCCACTTACCATTGGGTGGACTACATGCTTGTTTGTTGCTTCATATAAAATAAGACCTGAAGAAACCTCAATTTTTTTCTTATTATCATTTTCATAAAGGCTTGCCAGTTGCAGTCCTTCTGATATTTAAGTCCCAGAAACGCTAAAGACACATGTCTATTTAACAACAAATAGGACAGGTAAGTTAAACGACACCATTAACATATGTTATGATGCAAATGAAGATAATTATATTTAAATGCCACATTTAAATTAATTAATTAATTATGTTTGCATTAAACCTTTCAACGGAGAATACATTAGACACTGATAAAAAGTATGTAGACATTAAATACTACTGCTAAGATAATATATAACAGTCCAGTATTAGTACAAAAGGGATTTTGTGGGGACATCTTATTGCGATAAAGTTACAGATAATCCTGCTACCAGAATTTCCTTATAAATATTCTATAACCTTGTTAGGTAACTGTTATATTTACCAATGTAGAATTTTCCATAAACTAAGCATTGAATGCTAGACATAATGCTAAAGTAAATATCGATGCCTGTCCATCTTCAAAGGCAAGCACTTTTTGTCAAAGCTAGAAATTAAGATTAGAACATAAAAGCTTGAATTTCGTGTCTTTATTTTTACACCTTTTTTATAGGATTGAAGTAGCAAGAGATATCTGTATCCTAATCCATACATGCCAGGAATTTTTTTAAGCTGATAATAGATGTGTTGCCACTCACGAGGCCTGAGTTGGATGGCCATAGTCAGCTAACACTGACATGGTGGTATCACCTCAGTCATACCTACTGATACCTGGTACTTAACCTTGTAAACATAATTATACCTGTGTTGGCAAAGGATCCTCTGAGAAATAAGGATCTTGCATGGCTTGCTCCGATGTTATTCTTCTATTGGGATCCATTAATAAGAGCCTTTGTAGGAGGCTGAATGCCTTGCTGTCTGGTTTTATCTTATGTCTGTCCATATACTTACTCAATGAGCAGTTCTGGTAGCTGAAATTTATCAAATAAACAAAAGCATCATATAATTATTTTGTAAATACTAAACAGTGATAAGTGCATTTAAATCATATTAATTATCCTTTGTAACCAGAGGTGTACACTTAGGAAAAGTGTCCTTTCTTAACACCTTTCTTAGCAGGATGATACAGCATTAATACTACTGTTACGTAGAGGTAATGCTACATCTATAGTTGACATCGACATTTACTTACTTGACACTTGAATTCTCTTCTCAGTTATATTTAGATATATATCATATATTTCATATGTATGAGGCACACCTATTCTACTCACAAAAACACCAGAAAAGCGCTTAAGTATAATTTGTCCCACTGAAAGCAAGGATATAAATTTTAATAAAGTAAAACTAACTTTGATCTCTTGAAGTCCTTGACTAGTGTTGCATGTTCTGGCATTTTTCTAATGTCTTCCCAATCTTTCTCCTGAGGGAAGCCCATGACATTGAATATCCGATCCAGCTGATCATGGTGATATGGATTACTGGTTTTAATATCTTCTTGACGACAATGGAATATTGGCTCCGATGTCAATAATTCAGCAAATATGCATCCTATTGCCCAGATATCTGAAACATCCAATAAAAGTTTTGTATAAACCATATGACGACTACTACAATGCAATAATGGATCAGCTTCCTTTGTATGATATATTTTTGATTTGTATTCCTATTTTCTACATTTAAAATGTCATAAGCATTTCAGTGATATAAATGTTATCTGACTCAGAGGGCACATTAAGCCATCAGTCGCTGTTGATGTCATAGGTTAGCAGTACTTAAACCTTTTTGGAAACATTCGGCAATTTAAGGCATCTCATAAGGGTTATACACAAACCCCTAAAAAATCTTATTGAAAGGAGTGCATTGATAATTGAGTACATTCCAGGCTCCACTTCTAATTACGAAGTACCTATCTTCATGTGCAGCATAAAATGTATACAGCAGCTAAAAACATTTTTAGAACAACTATGTTGGGTCAAGCCAATTTCAATTCCTTGGAAGTTTTTTTACTTATAACTGAACTAGACTATTCATATTTATAAATAGGTGCTTACAGACAGAAAAGATCAATATATCAGTGAGTATTTTCTACATTGCTAACAGAAGCAAGTAAGATACATTACCTATAGCTTTAGTGTAATGTCTTGCACCAAGAAGCAACTCAGGAGCTCTGTACCAGAATGTGACTACTACTGGGTCCAAATCTGCTAGGGGTTTCAGGGGTGCATTGAACAAGCGTGCAAAGCCCATATCTGCAATCTTTACCCTACCCCTTTCCGGTCCCTCGCCCATCACTAGAATATTGGCCGGTTTCTGAAATGTTCCAATGCTGTAAGATGATGTAAATGTTTACTTAGCAATCATAAGCAAACAGCTATTATGTTTGTATACTTCTCATGTGTATTTTACTTAAATTCATGCTTATGTTGAATCTATATTATTTAGCTTATTTATAGTAAAAAAACAATGCAGTGGTATTTGAGGTTAAACCTCGACACATTTAATAAAAACAGTGCAAATTTTGTAATACTACCAGTAATACAATTCACTACATTAAATTTCGGCTTTAAGTAATCAACAGCAGCTCATCTAGCTCATCTATTTGATACCAGAAATGCATAAAATGTACACAATATTACCATAAAAAAATAGTACCAACTAAAACTCATACCAAAGTACCAATAAGGAAACAGTAGGTTTTAACCAATGCCTACTGTTTTTTATCATGGGCCAAAATTTTCAATGAATTCTCTGACATAAAACTACTTTGATGAGTTACAAAAGATTTACTCAACACTTAAAACTATTTAGTAAAATTATTAGTATGGAGTTTTCGGCTTTGGATTTTCTGTAAAACATTTAAATATTGATTTCAAAACTACCAAAATTTGAAAAAACTACCTACTACCACAATATAATGGTTAAAGAATATTACTTGTTATTCTTATGGGTATTTGAATCCCATGTATATAATGTTATTAAAAGTAGTAAACACAAATTAGATTGTCATTTAGATGGTCGATTACTAGGCAACTTATACCTAATTAAATTATGTTCACCAAGTTACATCTGCAAGGTGAAAAAAATCTAGCCAATACCATTCTCTCATCAAAACACATACCAGATCTCTATGTAGCACCCAATTTGAATGCAAGTAGTGTATCCCATCCAATATTTGATACAGCAGACTCTTCACCATGCCTTTAGGAACCATTACTGACTTTTTGTTTGCTTTTGCGGCTCTGTGGAACTTGATGATGTGCCATAGATCATGTTCAGCATAATCGAAGAGTAACCACACCTTTCGATCAGTATGGGACAAGAACACTCTAATCAAATTGATCACATTTGGATGCTTAAGTTCCCGTAGCAACTGTAAGGAAATTATGTGCTGATTTACTATAATTTGCATTTAATTTTGTTAACATGCAGTTTACCTGTTTGTGACTGGTCATTGCAACTGGAAGTCATCAAAGGAATCTGACACAGACTCAGACATCTATAAATAGGTCCACACACTTACCACAGGGGAATTATTTGGTTTTAATGAGTAAGTACTTTACTGTTATAAATTGGTTCACTGTATGTAAATTCACACAAGTATAATTCACAGAATGCACCATATAAAACATACAATAAATAAGGAGTAAGGTGAGGTAAATTAAAGTTTTTAAATACCATACAGAGAAATGTTGCCTTCTCTGAGGATGCCACTGCCAGACTCATTTCTGTCTATTAACATAAGTAATAAGAGCTGCTGTGTTGTGGTTTGAAGGGTATTGGAATTGGTACAGTTATTCAAAGCATTAAAACTTAGTCATCAAGAGTAGCAACGGCCATAGTTGGCCGACCAACAACTCTTAACGCTTCAAAGGTCTGCTGCAGTTTGACTTCACTTAACATTGCTGTTATAAGGCAGAAATAGTACTGCTTAGTTTATGTCAATTACAAATGGTGCAAAGTTCGGTGCGTGCATACAGTTAGTGTTGTGTGTCGTGATATGGGACCTAAAACAGAAAAGCGAACTAGACGTAGGGTAGATAGATTAATCCATCACTAGTACTTGTCTACGGTCTCTCCCCGCCACCGCAGTTTCGCCGTGACCACGATCCATGTAACTGGGTCGAAATATCGGCAAAATTAAGAATCGTATCGTGAGTATCTGTTACATCTTAAAATATTAAAAATAGTACTGCTCTTATAAGGTAGTATGCACAAGTGTCACTCACCGCTATTTCTCGGCAAGCAGACATCGATAGGCCAGTACCTTCAATCTGTTTCAGTGCATAGTCTTTAGTATCTGAACCATCCTTCCTCCTGGCTTTATACACATGACCGTATGTACCGCGGCCGACTTTACAACCCTCGTAGTCAAACAAGTCTTCCACTTTAGACCGTTCGTTTTGTGTTTTGATTTTAAAATCATAATCCATCATAACAGGTGCCATGGTTTTGTTGTTTTGAAAATTGTCAGCCATCACGGATTTTATATTTATTTTTTCCTGGTAATAAGTATTACGTTAAGAACTTGCTAAGTATATTCTTTTAAATAAAAGCTTAAGCATAAATATACTTATTAAATTTATTGTAGAGCTGTTAGAAAATTATAATATTCTACGGCTAACCAAAGAGATGAAAGAAAGAACTGTAAGTGATGATAATAAATAATAATGATAGTAATCTTTTATCATATATTATGTCAATAATTATTAAAATAATTTGTTTTCTGAACATGCAAAAAATTAAAAATGCTTCAATTGAAACTTTTTGACGTATTGATTCTTATTTTTCTTAAATTAATTTTACGGCCATGGATTCCAGTCCTTTACAGGCAATCTTCGTTTATTTTCATTTCTATCTAAATGGAAATTGGCGATGAAGAGATGGTTCCACATGGAAAATGATGATGAGATAGCATTGACGTTTTTTCTTAGTAAATGATCTATCAAATATTAAAAAGATTTATTTAAAACTGACTAATATACTTCCAGCGATTACTGCCTTTAAACAAATAAACAAGTAATGACGTCCATTTTAAAATATTAGGATAGTTCAAGGGCGTGAAACGTGTAAATTGCCCTAGGCGCCAAATGTTTGACGTTTGACTCGTCATATTCCAGTTTATTCTTGAGGGCGGCGAAAATATTGAGATTTGAGTTGGCTGTCGATCGCATCTGGCTGGAATAGCTTCGACTATAGTCGGATAACTTTTGAGAAATAAAAATTGCCTCTTCAAGGCAATTTTATTTTTCTGACACTGCAAACAGTAAAAGGTGACAGTATAAAGTTTGCTGGATGAGGACCCCACTGAAGTCCAGAATCAATGGTTGTCCCCTTGAAATCAGTTTCATTGACAAATTCAAATGCGTGTAGCTTACAAAGGGATTTAGAGCGACATTCATCTTTATACTCATTACATGATATAATAATTATAATTATTATGGTAGAACAAAATTTACGCATTTCTTAATTAATTTAATTTCCCGTTAGTCAAAATTCTGCGAGTTATTATACCTTTTGCAGACTAAAAGAGCATAATAAGAAATATTTACGTAATTTTGTATAAATGTTACTTCACGTAATACATAACCGACTATTAGCTGGTTTGGTCGGCCTATTTTCACTTGGCCACTTGTCTTTTATTACTTTCTGAATTTATATATTATTTTTTATTGACTAACTCCCGGACTGACTAGATGACAATTGGCAACACTATAGTATGATTGTCAATTACCATCATTTCATTTCGCAGTCAGTTCGCAGTAATGGATTTCGTAATCAATATCAAAACAATCAGTGTGTTTAAAATTGTGTTCAATTTAGTTTATACGAGAATAATGCTAAAAAAATTCTCGTGAACGTTTATTATTATAATTTACATCGTTTTCTTTAGTTTTTTATAATGGCGTTCTGTAATGAGGAGATGGAATATAACGATGTTACCGAAACATTGGCTAACACTTTCGGTTCAGTATTAAGTCGAGAAGTGATATATGCAATCGTGGAGAGCTGTTCAGGAGATCGTAAGTATCTCAATTGTATCCCATAATAAGACGCAAGTTCATTGCAGAGACATTTATTGCATTAAAATGTACAAGTGTATGATATGCGACTGCGCGCCATATTTATTGATTGATTGTGCATCCATAACTTGCAATATTGAGCCGTATCTTATTAGCATGTAGGTCTACTATGTGTCGATGCGATGTTTATAACTAGCTATGTTTGTATTTTCGCTTTATTCAATAATTTGTTCGGGGAAGGGGTGTATAGGAGCGTCCTTTGATGTTAAAATAGCATAGTGTATAAAAGAGAACTGGTCTTCTCTATTGTGAATGATTTATTTATTGTTAGAGTTATGAGTTAAGTTCAAACATGATACTGCTTAAATGATTGGTTTTGAACACATTTTGTTTTTATTTATTGTTTTGTTGATGAATACCTAATTCTTGTATGAAAATAAAATCTGAAGTATACCTACCGTTTTATTATTCAAATTGAAATTGTCTCATCAATGGTAATGACCCTACTTATTAAGTACAATTGTTAAAAACAGTATAATAATAAAAAAGGTAATTACGCTGTTCAGTTACTTTGGTGAAGTTGTTCTTTATCATAATTAAGTGATATTCTTGGAAGAGGCAGATATTTCCTATAAACTCCTTGAGCTATGGGGTCTGGAAAATTTCCTCTATTCCTCCTGAGTATTTTCAAAGGTACGAATAAGGTAACAATGAATATACGTCTATTATAGAATGATATTTTCATTTTTTACAATTGCAGCATTCATTTGTTGTGACACACCCTCACACTACTCTTACTTTTATTGAATTCGACGTACGCGCTCGCTCGCAGTGTGCTGCCGCACCCTGCTCGCTTAGTTTTATTTGTATATTACATGTTCCAACCTAACCTAACCAATCCTTTATTCCTGTGGGGAAACGTGGAGGAACAGAGCTGATCCATGAAAACAATGAGTGTGTGTGTGCAAGTACTTATACTATACTCCCTCTCCCTAACGTAAGCATAGAAGAATTCAAATCAAAAACATTAAACTATGAGATCTTAGTTGCTCAATACAGGTAATAAAATGCATAAGGCTACATTTTAGTTCTATATTCAAATCAATCAATGTAATATTGAAGTATTTGTTAGTTAAGGCTTAGTATGATAGAAGATATAAAAAATTGTATAAGTATAAAAATTTGTAAAAATGAGTCTTATTCTATTTTTTTTAATAATTTCATAAGCCGGGAAATGAACTTTATGCCTTAGCGAATTTTTAACTTTAATTTTCACTTACTAGGTACCTAGAATTTTTTACTGTTTAAAATATAAGGTTATTTCATCCTCATATGAGTAATATTTATCTTAGATTTGTTTTTTTCAGTCAATCATGCAGCAAATGCCATTATGTCAATAACAAGTGAAGAAAATGCACAACCAACTCCTGTCCAAAACTCACCCTCACAAACACAACACAAACAGAGTTCAAAAAATAATAGTCGTCCAGTAACAAAAAAGTCACCTAAAAATAATCAACACAAGCCTGCACAAGCAACACCAAAATTAGGAATAAATGCATCTACAAGTACTGCAAATCAAACTGCATCTACAAGTAATTTAAATTCATACTCGTCTTATGCTAGAGCCTCGTCTTCAATTAATAAGGGTGCAATTCCGAAACAGACACAAAAATTTCCTCAAACTCTGCCTAAAAGAGATCTGAATGGTTTTAATCTCTGGACAGACCAAGTAAGGAGAATTGTCACATATCATAATCATGGATCCAGGACATTGATCATTATGAGGGGAGCACCTGGTAGTGGAAAATCATATTTGGCCCGACAAATTCTGGAAATAACAATAGGTTCACAAGTTGAAAATCAACACATATTCAGTGCAGATGATTATTTCATGGTAGGGGGAAATTATAGATATGATAAATCCAGACTACAAGAAGCTCATTTATGGAATCAAAGAAAGGTTTTTAATGCATTACAAAAGGGTATTAGTCCCGTTATAATTGACAATACAAATATTGAATATTGGGAAATTGAGCCATATGCAAGAAATGGTGTTTATAATGGTTATTACTTAGAAGTAGTAGAACCTAATACTTCTTGGGCAAGAAATTTGTACCAACTTGCCTCCCGAAATGTACATGGAGTTCCTGCACCTAATATTAAAAGAATGCTAGATAACTTATCTACACTTTACATATCATCTACAACTTTGATAACTTACTTTAACTTAGTCTATCCTGAAAATATGGAGCCACCTATTTTAAGATGTTTACCCAAATTTTCTTCCACCGACAAGGATAGTAGTTATCCGGTTCAAGTAAACACAGAAGTGCTGAAAAGTGAATCAAGTGAACAATTTCAACATGCTAAAGTTGAGACTGATGTTAAGTCTAAGGTGCAGCAAAAAAAGAATGCTAGAGAAAAATCCGAGGCTAAGGCAATTGTACGGCAAAAAGAGCCCATTGTAATAATGGGTACATCTACTAAAGTACCAAATGTTAAAAAAGAAACAAATATTTTTGATCAATCCATTAATTCGAGTGAATTTAAGACTACTGATAAAGATGTAATGCAGCTCAAAGAGGAACATCTTACTCGAGTAGAAAATCTAGCTATTGATAAAGGCGAAAGCGTAACGCTATCGTCTGAATCTATGCACTACGATGAAGTTAAATTACCCACTGAACGGAGTGATACCTCTGGTAAATTAAACATTAATTTAAACAATAAAAGTCTGTTGCAAGCACCAAAAGCTACAGACAATATTGTAGATACAACAGTTACTTATGAAAATCAAAATTATTTTCAACCACCGAAAGCTACAGATAATATTGAAGAAAACATAGTATTCAAAGAAAACCAAGATTCTCAAACAGCAAATAGTATTGATTTAAAGGAAGAACAGATAAATTTTAGCAAACAGCTAGAGGAATTTCAAAAAGTAGAAAATGCGTGGGATAATGGAGAGGCTTGGGATGAAGATAGTAAAGCAGTATCCGTGGCAACTGAACTTAAAATGAGCCAAGGTGCCAAAGCACCGAGGAATAGGAAACCTCAAGACAAAGAGAATTCTCTATCAACTTTCTCTGATAATAATGATTGGAAAAAATTAAGTATGTATATGCCATCATGGAGTGACAATAACACCTTGTGTTTGGAACCTTCTAAACACGTAGTTGAGACTAAATCTACAGGGACTTGTATGGAGAGTGGAGATACCGAAATTTCAGGTATAAAAAATCAATATAAAATTATTTCTGCTATGGCAAGAGATATCAACCTTAACTATGTACCAAATTTTAATGAAAAAATACCTGAAAACCGTATGCTTGATAAAAGTAGTATGACTAATGAACCCACACCTTTAACAGGGGCTTATAGGTGTAAAAACGAGGAAAAACATTTTATTCGCTTTAGGAATATGTTTAAAAATTTAAATAAGGATGACCTTAAAGATATCTTCGATAAATGTTGCGGTGACGTCAACTGGGCAGTAAGCATTGTTTTAGATGACATGGCGAATAAGGAATTGAAAAGCATTACAGTAGATGAACGTTCTGATACCGAAGAAGAAAATGATGAGCCATGCGAGTGCACTGCACATTACGATATTATTCCAGATACTACACCGTCTATTACAGCTGGAGCAGTCAATGAGCAAATTTTAGACGCTATGCCTAGTACTTCCAGTGGCAATGATGCATTTAATCTAATAAGAAAACAGAAGAAAGAGTCTCCTTTATCTGATATGTCACTAGCCCTGAAACGCCAAATAGAACAAAACATTGTTATACCTGATCAATTTTATTCTCAAGAATGCTTAAAAGTTAGAAAACTGAGGCGTGGAGAATTAGATGGCGATGTCAGTACTAGCCAAGTGATAGATACCACAGTTGACTTACAAAACATAAATAACTCGAATAATACGGAAATACTTAATATTAGCCGATTAAATATAGGCGATATAGGCGATAAAGACAGTGCGCTAAGTACATTAGACATTGCTGATACGGAATATGAAAGTGATGACGAATTGTGTTTAAATGAAGTGGAAAAAACAGTAACCATTAATTTAGGACATGAGTTCCTAGGTCAGTTAGATACACTTTTTGGGAGGGGAGATATGGTTTATTCCGATAATATAGAACCAAGAGTCAATATGCCGCTTTCTATACTAAATGAAATAAACGCATTATGGATGGAGTCATTAATGTATCAATTGGAGGCTGAATCAAAGTGCCATGAGGAGATGATCAAACAAGATGAACAATTAGCAAGGTTAGTGGTGTTTGTAAAATGTTTTATTTAATGCTATTTTAGACAATTAAATTTATATTGTAGATAACATTTCATAACATATAATTAAATATAGTTTATATATATGTTTAATGATTAACAGGGAAATTGCAATGAAGCAAGCAGAGGTAAGCCAAACTGGGAAAGAACCAGAAGTTCCTGATTTTAAAGAAATAATGGATATGGAATTTGCATTGTCATTATATCACAAAGACTGCAATGAATGGAAAAACGAAAAACCTAAGGACTTAGCTGCTATGCTCTCTGCACAGAAATTACATAACCTTTTTCCAGAAATACCTCCAGCTGATTTGGATGAAATACATAATGCTCATCATTATGATTTTCAGAAAACAGTCAAGGTAAATAGCTTTTGTAATCATTTCTGTTGTTATTGGCATTGTATTTAAATGAGCTACTAAAATGTCAGATAAACTTGATTTACAAATTTCTACTAAGTGGTAAGTTAATATGTGATATGCTATATTACGTAGGTTTTATTTAGTTATTTTTGCATTATAAAATAGTACAATAAAAGTCCTGCATTTCAAAAGCACTTACAGATAAGAACATTTCGAATTAAGATAATTGCCCTGAGTCCAATTGTTTAAAATATTGAATTTGTGTCTTAATGGCAAACATAACATAGAGACTCTTAGTCCGTGTGGCCACGGCATTGGTAAAATCAATACTAATAGCACACCATCATTAGGTATAGTTAAATATAATATGAGCTATGCCGCGACCTAGTTTCGTGCCATAACTTTATAAATCTATTCCACGTAGTGCATCCTCGCTTTTGTGAAACCATAATTACGTTACTTGCTACAAACTGTGAAGATTTCCTTGTACAGATGAGAAATTTAGAAAGATTTTTGTACTGTATAATTTTTAATACAATCATTTCTAATTGATTCATCAGCTTTTATTAGATTCCGATATGTCTTCATATTGTTTTATCAAGTAAAATTTATTAACGATCATTTTCAGGTTGTGTTGATAGCGACTAATAGGAATGACATAGTTGAAAAAGAGAATGGTATTAATAAGTTTGTTATGTCAGAAGAATTGAACCGGCAAGAGAAATTTTTGGCTGAAGAAAAAGAGGTACAAATACTTTTATATGTGCACACGTTGACTAAGTTACTTTGAATTGTCGAAGTAGTATCAATATTATACGTATTTTTTAAACAATACAAGAAACCTCTAATATGATTTTTTTTTTAAATTAAAAACCAATCACCAATTCTTGTTTTATATTTTACAGAAACTTAATGATATGATGAAATGGCCAGCTTTACCAAATCAAATATCTTTGGATATAGTGGGACAGTATCGTCAAATAGCAACTGCACATTTTGAAAAGCGACTTATGTAAGTAATTTATAACTTGCATTTAGCCGACTGCGTCGAAATAATTGTGATATCTCTTTCGAGCGAATGATCTTTTGTTTTTATGCTGTATAGCCCAAACGACTGACGGATTCGACCATAAGGGGTGTCGTTGGATTCGTTTGTATTGTCATAGTTACATAGGCTAAATAATTTTTAAATATGTCGCCTGGAAATTGAGAAAAAAGCGAGGAGACAGGATTTTTTTCATCCAAGCAACTTTTTTTTTAACAGGGGTAAGATCTCAAGTAAATTACAGATATATTATGTTGCTATGCCTTAGGCCTAAGATGGTCGACTCATACCAAATGAGCCGGCAACCACACCCTTTCCAAGGAAACACAAGAACTGCTTCGCACTAGAAGCTTAGCTTGTCGAATTATACTCGTTTTGTCACTTAGCAATAAGCCGTGTTAATGATTCTGTGTGGTGGAGTTTCCATTATATTATGAGGATACGTCGGAAACGGATCGGAGTACTCGTAGTTTTCAAGTTATTTATGCCATACTTGACAATTTTGAGTAAGTTTGAATGGCTCTTTTTTTCTCTTTATGACTGAATGCCACAATTATAAAAAAACAATAGTATACAATAGTACAATGTACAAGAGTAAAAGTGTTTTTCATATAGGCTGCGATATTCATGATGAAAATGATTTTAGCATTTATTACTTGTTAATATTTTAAGAATTCAACTTAACGATAATAAGTGTCAGTTGTACTGAACGTGAGACTGAAACACATGTGCAATACCATAATGCGACAGTTAATAGTAAGGTTCTAAATAAATTACTTATTTCGACCGTGAGACTAAAACATGTGCAGTGCTACTATGCATTGACATGTATGATGTAGCATTGACTGCGTCAAAGCATTGTATGAAAAGTTTCTTTGCTGAAATATTATTTTCATATTCAAGTTTAGTAAAGTTTATTCTATTCATCACGTAAGAAATTATAAATATAAAAAATGAGATGACTATATGAGTTTAGATAGTCGTAGAACTCTTAATGGTTCGACTATGGAAGGCGCGCAACACTTATTTATTTCTAATAAAAAAATTGTTAAGCACTCCTGTGCATCTTGGTGAAGGGTGTGGTAAGGGAGACGTACTTATCTGAGGCGTTCCAATTTAATCCTTGGGGCTATCAACGCATCTGTAGCCAACCTCGGGTAGGACTGTTATTTTATCTGGGGTTGATTATAGACGTCAATGGGCAGCAGTGGCCATTTACCACCAGGTAGACTGCATGCTCGTTTGCTGCTTCCAACATTATATAGAAAATACATCATCATCACAACACGACCCGCGTGGCGGAGCGGTCACCATGCCGGTCCGACGCGCAGTGGGTTCCGGGTTCGTTCCCCGGCCAGACAGATATCTGAATGATGAGTTTAGATTTCTGTTCTGGGTCTGGG
>DWNY01000587.1:0-15558 GCA_018250635.1 Telegonus apastus | reverse complement strand
TGAAATTGAATCTTTTAATACCTTGAACAGGTGAGACTCTGGGTTCCAAATATTGTGTTCTTAATAAACAATTTTAGACTCTAGAATCTCTAGAACTCTAGAATAATAAATATTTTTATATCACAAAAGTTACTTGATTACTAACGGAAAATATTTATAAACACAGATATATAACGTACCATTTCCGCAAAATTATCAACATGTTTCACTCTATCAGCGTATGGTATAATAATCTTTTGCCCATACGCATGAAATGCGAAGTAGAAGTTCAGTTTATCTTTCTTCATATTAATGAAATCCGCAAGTGCTATCGATTCGGGTTCAGAAAATGGTTTAGGTCCACAATAGAACTCGTCTAACGGCTCTTTGCTGGCACCATGAGCTGAAAAAATTCTCAACATCTCATCACTGCGTCACTGCATGTCAAGGATTACCTAACAGTTTAAAAGGCCATAGTACAACGCACTAGAAGAAGTCCACTAATACGCATTTTTCTGGGAAGTAAGTAGACTTCACATTTGAAGTGACACATTAAGATATAATTATTTGAAACTCTTTGGTATGTTTTTGTTGGATTTTCATATGGTATTTCTCTTCAACAATAGATCGTGCAATAAGAGATGACAATTACACCACTAAGCTATTACTGCTCTGTAAGCATTATTGCTAATGTCACAAATTCCTTGTATACTTACTAGCAAATTCATGTGCAAAGTTCCTGTTTAAATCAACTCCAAAACTGCTTCCAAGAGGTCTCCTGTTCTTTCTCCATAAGCGATCCTAAAACATAAACTGAATATAAAATCAAATATGAAATATGATTCTACTTTAATTTTTTCTTCAACTAGTATGAAATATCAGACATTATAGACTCTGTGACTACAATTAAAATTATTAACAATATGTGAAAGTCCTCCCCGTCTTCTTCCCCCTTCTCTTCTCTTCCCTGATTCACTATGTCCTTTCTCCCTTTTCACTCTTGAGAGGAGATTCGGGCGCAGGTGTTTATCTCATTTGGAATTGAATGTATGAAATTAATAGATAGCCTTATATTTTTCAACTCAGCCCATATTATTAACTATAAGTAATTCTGTAGTAAAAGATGTATGAAGTTTTCAAGGTATCAGTGAAAAGAGACCGTACAAGTGCCTGTTAATTTTTCAACTCTTCTTCCCTCTACCTTTTTTTTGTAAAAGATTGGATAACTAAAGGAATTTCTTACCACTTTAACACTATAATCGTAGCCATCTGGATTCACCACTGGTATTAAAAACCAGTGATACTTCTTCGCTATTTCTTTGAACTTTTTATGCATCGATCTTTCTGAATGTATTAGCTCATTCACTAAATAGGTCACAAAGGATGTTGCAATCCACTCATTTCCATGTATTGCGCCTTCTATGATGACTTTAGCTTTGGGTTTACCTTTCTTGATACTAATGACATATATATCTCTTCCTTCAGCTGATTTGCCAATGGAACTTAATTCAGCAATCTTGGGATATTTTATGGCGACGTCAGCTAACCATTGATATATGTCTTCCAAATTATGGTAATGACTCCAAATAAAAGTCTCAACATGTAAGCGCATGTATCTTTTAATGTGCTGGGCATCGAATGCTCTGAAATTAGAAGTATATCTGTAATGTGAAGTAGCTCTATGCCATTGTTGAATTATTTTGTCATTGCTTTGTGTACTTCTATTTCTGTTTAAAAAAATAGTATTTTTTTATATATGAAAGATTTTACAGTTTACTTTTCTTTACTCATCGAACATATTATGTGCTATCCATTACAGTTAAAAAAAGAAAAAACACATTTTTTTAAGACTTACTTCTGAACATCAGATAGCAAAATATTCGCTTCGAGTTTAAAATGTGAGACCCTTTCTTGAAATAGATCCAGGTCACTTGGATTTACGATTAGTTGTACATCATTATAAAGTCTAAAAGGCCGCTTCCAGAATATCACATCTATATATTTTTGCGTCTCCAGATTCTGCAAGAACTTCAGTTGGTACCGCTCCATTGGGACAACATTAAATAACGTATAGTTATCGTATCGTTTGCTTTGGCAGGACCTCAAAATAATAAGCATAAAAAATAAAGCCAAAGATTTTGTATTCATCGTTTTGGATTTTGAATCATATCGAATATCTACCGATTGCGACGTTCAAGAAGTAAATGACGTTTTGTCAAATTTTGCTTTCTTTTTGGTTAACTCTATGACAAATTAAGAAGAAATGTATATTACATAAAACCTATATAAACTAAACTATTGTAACTAAATAATTACAAATGATAACTAATTTTTGGGAGTTAGGTTTTACTTCGAAAAGTAATTAAAAATACGATGATTGTAGAAGTAGCCCATGAGTATGCAGTATACCAGATGGCAAGTTTCCATTACTGCCCATGGACACCCGTAGTTAATCAATTTCGGAGAAGTTACTCTGATAACATTAGATACAAATATAGATTACTCCCATCTAAAAACAAGATTAATGGAATAAAATAGATCAGACAACTTCCCAGGCTTTGGTAAATTTATCGATGAGAACACCATCAGAATAACTTTAGTTTTTACAACATTAACCAATATATTGCAAAATACAAAAAAGGTACTGAATTCGCTATAAATAACGTTCGCGTATCTTTGAGCACATCTATATGCAATAGGTGTGACCGTCCCTGCTGATTTATGTGGAAGACATAAATTGTCCCTACGATTAGCGATACGGCTAGTGTCCCTTGAAATCTATTGTAGAAGTACGCATTAGCCTTTCATTTCGAGTTATGTACTATGTGAGAGCTTTTGTTCGAATTTGAGTATTCAATTAATACTTATTCAGTTAACTCTGAGTGTGTTTGACAGGATTTTCGGTAACATTTTGAAGGTAGTAGAACCTTTGTGGTTACAGGTACCACTGCCCCTCAGTACTAAATCCAAACGCTTCGAATAAGTATATCTCTAATCTTCGAATAACTATATCTTGTACATTTTTAACAGACTTCCCAAAGGAAAGAGGTTATCTATTCGTCACGTATATATATATTTTTGAAGCCTGTGGTGAGCCACACCCTGCAAAAATGTACACAGAAACGCTTGACACTGCTATTGTTAAGCAGAAACAGGTATGGCTGCGATACCGCCGAAGTCGAACCCCAAAGCCTTAACGTTAAGTTATGAACACTTTGAAGTCAACACTGGTAAAGGATCATCATAAACTAGACCAAATACTTGGTACCAGATTTATCGTACCTCGATAAATTTCTTTCCTTTCTGGTTCATTTAACATCCCAAAAGGAAAGGTTTCGGCGGTTTCTCATTTCGTTAATGATCCACGATTGTGTTCAACAATGCAGTTAACGCTTATATTGTTACATAAATGGTTGTAAAGCAATAATTCATTTGACAAAGATGATATTATCAATGATGAAGAACTGAAGTGAGACAATGTCAGAAAATTTGAAACTCGGACAATTTTATATATTGTCTTCAGCGGCACCATCGCCACACCTATTTCTGCCTGATAAAGCAGTGATAAGTGCTGCTGGTTTTGGTTTGAGGGATGTGGTATCGAAAACAAACTTTCTGAAGTGTTTGAACTTGGTCCACAGGAACAGCAACGCATCTGTGACAAACCTCAGGGTGAATAGAACATTAATATTATCTGGGCCTGAACAAATATTTCAATAGGTGGCATTGACTACAATCTGGTGGCAAAGTCCATAAACAAATTTCTAAGTTGACATCTGCAGGAATTTGAACCCGGACCCGTTAAGAACACAAACACATAAAACGAAAAGCTTCGGCGTGAAACTTAAGCAAATGATATACGATTACAATTAAATCGAATCTAAGCACACGAGCAGTTCTTAACAAGTTCTCAAGAGACGTAACTTTGCTTGTAACGCTTCACGGTTTGACAGAACTTGTGTGTAATTAGAGTTAATGGGGGTTTGTTTTGTAATGGAAAAATAATATTTTTGTATTTTTTTTTAAATATGGAGGTAGGTTTAAAGGGGGTAGAACCTTATGTAGTCTGACTTCGAAATGTAGTTCGATAACGAAATACCTTTGCGAAGTGGTGGTAGATTTTATTGACATCCAGAAAGAGTTCTGTAAAGGATCTACTTTGAATAATAGATATTTGATTGATTTGACTCCGGCGACACTACCACCACACCTGTTTCTGCCTAATCACAGCACTGTTTAACGCTGTTGTGTTTTGATATGAAGGGAGTGGCAAGGAAGGAATACTTATTCGAGTCGTCAGGAGTAGCAACGCAACTATGGTCAACCTCAAGTAAGACTATGATCTTATCTCGGGTTCATTACAGATCTCCATGGGCATCAGTGGCCACTTACCATCAGGTGGGTGATCCAAAACCATCTTGAAGTTAAAAACCAGTACAAAGTATTTAAAGATTTTATTGAATAAAATATCCGATAAAGTAACTGGTCTCATACCATGGAAGATTTTAGTATCTATAAAGGTGATAAGATCTAAAATTTTAATGAGTAAAATTTTCATATCTCCGCCATCGTACACTCAAGCCTGCTTCACTAAGTAGACTCATTATAAGCGATTAAATAATAAGCGATATTTTATATGTATTTAACATCGCAGAAAATTATGAACTAAATAATAATGAAATAAATTATTATGTAAAACCTTTTGCCCCCGACATTACATCATTTACTTTACCCCCTAGGGGTTAATTTTCTACTAACTTTGAAACGTGTATAATTTTGTTACTAAAAAGACAAAAAATAAAAAAAAAATCAAAATCAGTAGATTGTCAAACAAACTTTTATCCGCTATAACTATCTATAAAACAGAAAAATACAGAAATAATTTGACTAAGAAGGTTTGATAAAGTGGGTCAATAAAAAAACATTAATAAAACTTGATCTACCCATTTATTTAAAATTTAAAAAAATATAACGCCTTCTACACTCATAGCTCCACACTAGGATTTTCTCCTGTATCGTGGGTGCCATGGAAACACACAAAGACGAATACACCCAGACCCAGAACAGAAATCTAAACTCATCATTCAGATATCTGTCTGGCCGGGGTTCGAACCCGGAACCCACTGCGCGTCAGACCGGTATGGTGACCGCTCCGCCACGCGGGTCGTCCATTTATCTCTTTCATACTTGCAGGTGTAAAACAGCATTTATCTCTTTCACACCTGTATGCTTATCTCAGTTTCATCTTTACCTCGCTATCGTCTGATATGGAAAGAGTCCTTAAATCTTTCGAGAGGCTATAGCTTTTTAATTTCTTCAAATTGTCTGTTAAATAGCTAAAGTTGAAAAGGCTATTAAGTAGCTGTCACTTAACAATGAGAGGCAGATTACGAAGTTAAATAAAAAAGCACCGCTTTGCTAATAGGAAAAGTTTTACCTTCATCGGTGTCTTATTTTTGAAGACTTGCAATCATTTCGCTGCTATTCAGTGACCTTAGTTTGCTTAAAGAAAGGTCATATTTAATGTGTAGAAAATTAAAAAACACAATATTTTTTTGCAATGTTTTTTTATAATAATGGAATGGCAAACGTGCATGCAGCCCACGTGATGGTAAGGTGCCGCTGACGCCCGAAGACATTTGTAATCAATCAGATATAAAATAAGAGTTCTACCTGAGATCGGTAACAGATGCGTTGCTGTTTATATATTTATTGGATGTCCCAGAGACAGTAATCAAAATTTTCCCTTGAACACATTCATTTTCTATACAACACACCCATAGTTAGTTCGTTGGTTGGAAATATTGTGATCTACAGTGTACGAAAATGTCTAGCTAGCAATGGATTCTTAATGTAACAAATATCCAACCGATAGTTTCCGTTTGAAAAAAAAACGTTTAAAAATAAAACAATATTTCAAAGCAATTACAAGTCATTATTTCGAACAGGGTGTGTTTGTAATGAATTAAAACAATGGCACCGCGTGCGAGATGTGACGAATTAACGCAATATGTCATGTCAACCCAACCCAGTAACTGAGTGACGTGGCGTAGGTCCGCGGTGTGTTCCTGTTGTGGTAAGACTTCTATTAGGTAGCGTGTGTCTTAAAAGTGATAATACTAAATAAAAAGTGATAAAAATATGCACATTTAAAAGAAATGTAAAGAATTGCTCGCTACAGAAGATGCTGACGATACTGATGATACAAATTTCTGTTACTGCTAAGATTGTCTAATATTACTTTGATGACCCATGCGCACCCGATATATCTTCATCCTGCATCATGTGTAAATCCATACGAATCTTTTTTTTGTGAGAACTTTGTCTTCTAATTTCTCTAAAGAGAGATGGAAGCAGATATAACAAAAATAACTGATGATTACAAAAAAATTGGGTAGAAATAAATCAAAAAACTGTCACATGAAATTCATCCCTTACAAATGTTGATAAATAATATTTTTTAAGATCATCTCTAAAAAAAGAAAAGCTGCAAATAATAATTTCTGTGACAAAATATCATCACGTTTTATAAGAAACGTCAGCATTTGAAGCGCTAGTGCAATCAATGGTTAGTTCTCAAACCGTGTTACGTTGTAACAGAGTTACGTGGTTTTAGAACGTCATTTCAAATAACAAAGAATTGAAATAAATCAGGAATATCCCCCAATTGCAAAATTATATGGGTACGTCTGTTCATTATTCTGCTTCTAATGGTCAATATCTAAGATTTATCATTAAGGAAATAAATGCACGTTTGAAACCCGTGCCCATTCCAGGGAACTTCGTGATTAAAGGTTTATAAAAGCATGTCAATTGCGACGTTATGCAAAAATTTCAAGTCGATTAACCTTTTTTTTAATTTTGGGAACACAACATCGATACTATTTTTCTTATATTTTTCTTTATGTCTTTCTTTGCTTTTATGTTTCATTTTAATATTAATCCCCAATTCTAAAATAACCGAAACGGAACGACCTCATATGAACAACATTCGCTTAGTCATAGTAATATAATTTAACTTAACTGATAGTTAGTGACAACCCTAGTCTGATAGTTTTTACGATCCCTGAAATATTCCCTTGTTAGCCTTTGAAAGTTTTTGTGACAGGATATTCAAGCTGAAAAATTGTTTGCGCCTATATTTACTTCGAGTGAAAACAATGGATTGGTAAAAAAATTGAACACGTGCAGTGCAGACTCTATACATATTGTTAGGATCAATGGATATTTTATTTTGATTGGTACACTTTGTTTTTGATAAACTATTTTATTTAAACAATTTTTTGTTACCTTATTTACAGTCCAACCGATAGACAAGGTAGCCGCTTCCATTGCCTCGTTAGGCTATACTATAACAGCGGAATAAGGCTGCTGTAGTTTAGTTTGGAGGTGATCAGATAGATATTTTACTAGACATTCCATTGCAATCCTCAGATGAGGAAGATACCTGTGGCTAATGTCACGTGGAATGCAATCGTCCGATTTGAAATTGAACGACTCTTGATTTTCAGAATTCAAATTATTTCCGGTGACTATACTGACTGTTTTACCGATTTCATTTATCTTAAAATATCTTCAAAAACATGAAACTTACTAACTTCTATTACAACTCTCAATCTTGAAACTTCTACTTACTTACTGTACTAACTAAAAAGAATTGCGTATTTGGATAAAATTTCCACGCAGAACAAAGGAAAATAGAATCCATTTTTATCCGCAAAGCTTTACCAATTTTTCATCAGCTAGTAATTATTCGCGCAATAAAGGTAAATCGGCAAATAAATGCTTTATTGAAACCATATCGCGTCGTATATCATTCGAATCGCGAGCAAATAAAGACGAATGAAAAACACTGCCGAAAAAAATTGACATTCGACATTTTTAAAACAAACACACGGGCGTTGGAAAATCTCTGATACTGACGTGACAATAAATTGTATGGAATAAAAATACGAAACTGAAAAAGCTAGCGGCCAGTCAATTAAAAGGTAAACAAAGGCATAATTAAAAAAAAGAGCGCCCACGGTTCTGTTTCGTTCATTTAAGTTATTAACCCCAGAGGTATGCATGAGTTTTACGTTTCAGATATAATGGATTTATTTTGGCGTGACGAATTTTTGTGACTGTATGATTAATTTTTGTTATCACAAGTAACTAATTCTGTAGCGATATTATTCAAACATCGTCAACCCGTAATAT
This sequence comes from Telegonus apastus, assembly GCA_018250635.1. Lineage (NCBI taxonomy): Eukaryota > Metazoa > Arthropoda > Insecta > Lepidoptera > Hesperiidae > Telegonus > Telegonus apastus. The sequence continues at coordinate 7,380 of DWNY01000587.1, read as the reverse complement.
TCCCACTACTGGGCACGAATCTCTTCTCAGTATGAGAGGGCTTTTAGGACGTAGTCCAACGCGTTGGCCAATTGTGAATTCGTAAATTTCATACACCTTCGAGACTTTTTTTTGAACTCTCAAGTTCTATATAAAATTTATATAAATTAATGAAACTAGTTTAGCCACAATTTGAATTTTTTAAATAATTATCATTATAATTATGCAGTAGGTTAGACTAAAACGCGTCTTATGTAACTCTATACCATCAGAAATTATTACGTTTAACAAAATTATTTTTTGAAAGCCTTTTAAAAATGTCATCTAAAATTACTTGACATAATTCCAAAATACTCTAATTGCAAATAAAATTATTTAATTACAATAATAACCCATGATATGATACGAGTTCTAATTTTACACTGAATACGACGCATTACGGTTTCGTTACCCAAACTCTCTTTAACCTTTTTGGAAGCGTTTGATGTTATTGTTATAAATAAGAGGTATTGTTTCATATTTAACAAAACCTTTATTTATGTTGCCATGACTGTTACCAAAATGGAATGTCAAATAACAATAATTAAAATGTCAACAAATGTTTTTTTATTTGTTTGTGTATATTGCCTTATATATTTTGTACCTGTTTGTTTTTGTAATGTAATAACATCTTAATTAAAGATTAGTAGATACATGATTATTTACAGATGTGATAATAATAAATTACTTGTGAAAACTGAGAGTACGTGGTCACGAAACATTGTGGGGTCTCGCTATTAAAAATATCTAAAAATCCTACTAAACATATAGTCGCTATGCATATTAGTAACTGAATTAAATTTAAGTATCTTTCCAAAAACATGCACCCATTTTTTCACTTAATCCTTTAGTTGCAATAATTTACTACTACGATGTTCACGGGAAGAAAAGTTGTGACGCACAAAGTATAATAATTATGTAAATTTTAAAATAGGCAACCTTGACTCTGCTACCTTTGTTGGCTGTATGATATAAAATACCGGTGCTAAAACATCTCCCTGAGAAACTCCTTAGTGAACAAACCTTAATACCCCAATATTTCGCTGTTGTCAAATTCTCCAAGCGTTGTTTGATAAAATTTATGTAGCAACTCCCAAAATATAATTAATTGGCACTTTAAAGAAACTTCGGAACTCTGTCAACAATTTATACACAAAGACATTTGAGATAAAACCTCAAGTATCTTTTTGTTTCATAATTAATTTTCTACGAGATTATTAATATATTGTTATTGTAAACAAAGTTGGCTCTATTGTTAGACATTTGCAAGGACAGGTTTTATTCAAATAATAGCCAGTTTAAGTCATTATTGTTGGCCTTGAATACACTGGGTACTTCTGTGAGGTACTTTGGAAAAGGGTTGCGCTCCCAAACTTTTCAAAGAATTTATGCAGTAAGCTTGGAAAATTTCTTGAGCGTTTATTAATTGTTATAGAAATTTTATTATAATAAAAGAACTGTTATTTATTTTCCAACGTCTAAAAACCCACTAATATCTGCACGTGAATTGAATGATAAAGATATTCTACATTTTTATGTTTGAAACATATTACGAATTATGAAATACGATTATTACACTCATTATACGATTATAATGAACAGATAAATATTTTTATGGACCACGAGCACATTCAATAACATGTGCACTCGATTATTATCAATAAATAGATTAGTAATGGATAAAGCATATGATACCAACGATTAGCGCTATTTTTTGGTAGCTGAAAAGATTTATTTTATGTATAATCTAAAATTTATTAATCAATTTACGATTGGATAAAATGTCTAACTCTATTCAGAATCTCTTGTTTTATACCATTTATATATTAAAGATTATTTGTACTATTATACATTACCTATAGCATTACACATCAAATGACTAATTTTTGAATTATTTCAGGTTAATCTTGAATATCAATTATTTTTGATGAATTTTTCAGCTGCTATCAGCCAGAATTACAGCTGAATTACAACATATACTACATTTAAAACGTTTCGGTCTACTTTACATTGTCTAGGTCTTCTTTGTAATGCTATCTACTATCAAGACACCAAGATTTGTACGCTAAACTTGGAGCTTGTTAGACAAAAACTAAAGGCAATTGTACACGAGCTCCGTTTCATATCTGACACGTTTTAGTGCAACTTATCTTTGGTATACAATGTGCTATATTTTCAGTGTCTGAGGAAAGATGACTTTACTCATACATATGCTTATACTTGTATATGAATTTATATTTTCATGTGTGATTCTTTTTAGATAAAGGCGCAATAAATGAAAAAGATTTAGCTTAACTGCAGCTTTTCGTATTATGCATTTTTGAATAAATAAATAAATAACGCTTTCTACACTCATATAGTGTGGGGGACACTAGGATTTTCTCCTGTGTCGTGGGTGCTATGGAACACGCAAAGACGAATATATAAACACCCAGACCCTGAACAGAAATCTAAACTTATCATTCATATATATGCCTGGCCGGGGATCGAACTCGGAACCCACTGCGTGTCAGACTGTTATGGTGACCGCACCGCCACGCGGTTCGTCGATTAGTTTCTACTCATAAGTCTAGTAATAATATAACCATGGTACGTCCATACTGGTTCTAAAATCTTGCAATGTAGGAAATAAACGATTGCATCATAATAATATAATTCTCCCTAAATGCAGGGTAATAAAATACGGAAACAGTATTTGCCCAAAAATAACAATGATATGAAATATGGTACTAATAGGCAGCCATCATAAAAACAATCGCATAAAAATAGTTCATTATCCACAAGGGAAATTCAAAAACGCAATTATATTGTACGCGGGGTACTTTTATTCCTCATTCTAAATGACCAACACCATATATTTGAGCTCAAAGATGAACAAAAATGACCACTATCCCCAGGACATAGAGCTGAAATTAGTGTAACAATATGAGTGGCATAGGACGTTACTGGTTCCATATGTAGTAATGACAGTAATAAATCATACGGGTCGTTAGGCAGGCTCCCCCAACGGTGCCGGGTTCGATTCCCGGCAGAAATGGCATCATCTGTCAATAGCCGGAGTGACTTGACGTGACTCGCTAATGGAGTAATGTCGTTCCATTGTCTGTAACCATCATTGGAATATGGTGAGAATATGTACAGCATTGCTTTATTTCCTTTTATAGAATGTGATGAAATGATTTATAATATTCATACACTAGCTGACCAGGCGAACGTTGTTCTGCCATTTGTATTTAAAAGACAATGATATGCCATTTGTATACAGAATTCGACATAAGAAAAGTTACTCCTGATATTAAATTGTTATAACTTTTGATAGAGTGGATAGATTTGGATGAAATAAAGCCTAAATGTTAAGTTAAGATTTGTACTATGAATATATCTGCATTTCCATGAATTCAATTCTGTTCTTTTGGTGGCAAGTAATTTTAAACACAGACAGCGAGCGCGAGTTACATTCTTATTATATAAACCGATTTATCAATTATCATAAAAAAAAATTGTTATAGAAGTAGCAAACGAGCATGCAGCCCACCAGTTATTAAGTGGGCGTTGCCGTTCATGGACATCTGTAATCAACCCCAGATAAGATAGCAGTCCTACTTGAAGTCTACTACAGATGCGTTGCTACCCCTGAGGACTAAGTTGGAACGCCTGGGATAAGTATGTCTCCCTTACCACACCCTTCAAGCCAGAACACAGCAGTGCTTAACACTACTGATATTAGACAGAAATAGGTGTGGCGGTGGTGCCGCCGGAGTCGAACCACATACGGTTCTACCGCCTTTCATTTATCAATCAGATGATATTTTAGCCAAATATAAATTCTACACTGTTCGACTACGGCACTAACAAATCCAGATTTTCCTTTGGAGGGAATGACTCAGTGAAAGATAGTCTTTGAGTACCAGAAAAGTGTTCCTAGAAATTACTCCTAATAACCCTATGTTTCAAACTGCCCTTAACACCTTTGACAAGGTAGCCGAGAGATATAAAGACATGACCGACTACTCAACGTGCCTGCAGGAGTGTGAAAATGTAACATCCATGTCCAAGTAGGGTTAAAAATAAATAAATAAAAGCATCTCCATTAAAAAAGATAAACATTAGTAGGAATTAAAAAATTAATGCACCATGTAGAAGCTTCCTACCTAAAACAAGATACCAACTGTCATATCTTTTATAACACTGCCATTTATAATTCACGATTATTGAATACAAGATATTTTATACGTTGCCATCCATAGAGTTATTATATAAAGAGTAGGGGAGCCATAGACAGGACTGTGAGTCCAACAAATAATAAAAGAGGGAATATGAGAAACCTACACTTATCTTTGTCTAATGTGGATGGACAGATAGGTAAAGTTTATTTGTTTTCTTTTTTTTCGATGGATACATTTTAGGCTGGCTCCCCTACTCTACGTATACTAACTCTATGTCGCCGTCGCTTGAGAATTATGACATGTTAAAGGGTAGAACCCGTCATACCCTGTCACGCCTTGTTCGGTGTATTAACAATAGTGTTATGTGCTGTTATGTTCTGGCTTGATTGTAATATTATGTAATTAATTGATAAGCTTGGTTAGATAAATAATAAATGCATGAAATACTTTAATTTACTATTCAGTTATAGTCAACAATGTCAATAAAGTGCTCAATACAACTAAACTAAGTCATATATAATTATGATCTTTGTCAAGGAGGACTGAAAGTTCTACAGCAAATTTATTCGTTTCTTCGTTGTCATTAAAAAGTCTAATTATAAGCATAGATTTTAAAATATAACTTGTATCATTTAATCAAAACTTAAACTATCTATCGACTGTGGAGCTTAGTCATGTAACCATTATAAATAAACAAACGGTCATTTATCGTAATATATAAAACAAAAGTGCTTATAAAAATAAAATGAAAATATCTGTATGTAACTCAAGTGAGGGAAAAATGAACAATCAGATTATAAATAAAACAGAATACAATTCCAAATTAAACATCTAAACTTCAACCGCGCGAGTACGACACGACACCGAGACGTCGTATCCCATCGCGACTAAACGGCAGCTGTCATCTGAGATGTCATCACAAGGCGACAGCTGACGAAATGGGACGTCGTGTCCCCATCAATTATTCATATGTTTGTTTGTTTTGTTAGCGGTTAGTATTACGTGAGGAAGTTAGGAGTTTCCGTTTTCAGAATAGTTCTGGTGTTAATCTACATCTGGGGTTGATTGGGACTTTTTGGTGCTCGTTGTTTTAGTAAAAGGATATTGTCTTTTTGACTCAATTTTTAATCTACCTTTTCCTATAGTTTTTGTTGTAGATTCGTAGCATTAGCATTTAAGTCAAATATTATATTAATGATGTTATAAGTGATATTTGTGAAAGATTCCACGTAACACACTAGGTAAAGTTTTGTAGGAAATTAATTAGACGAATTATAATCACAATTATAGGACAGTAGAATTGATAGATCATTTATAAAAAAAAAAATCTCTGCGCATTTTTGTATGTATTTAAGATATTAACTGACATTACGAAGTTGATTTTTCTTTAATAATTTTACTAACCTAAGAAGATTTTTCCAAGAACTTTGACTTTTTAATTGCCTTATTTTTGAAAATTAAGGTTTTCTTCGATACATTACTTCTTCGATACACAGTAAGCATTTCTGTTCTTATTTTGTTTTAAAAATGTTCATAAAGTGTCCAAATAAGTTTCACAAATGATCTTTCTTCCCTACACAAGTTGACCTCAAATCAGATTAATCCTATGAACTGTTACGGACATAGTTGGGAATTAATACCAGAAGATAGTCAGGACTGGTCGCATTTCGGCGAGTTCCGAATCTAATTGCAGTGCAGTGGCTGAAGTTTGCTTGCATCCGGCAGTGTCTGATTGGCGAGGATATTAGTTTAAAGACACAGAGGATAGGGCCTTTGTACACGAGCAACTGATTTTACGATGGTTCAAAGCGGGAATATTAAAAGACGAGGCTATTTCTGAATGGCTGGTTTTGTGTAAGTATTAGCGTCAAAAGATAGAACACAAGGTATTTAAAAATGTAGTAATAGTATAAAAAAAGATGAATATCGTATTCATCGAGAAACAGGAAAGTGAAGATAAACATGATTTTAGCTACTAAATATAATAGGTAGCCCTAAAAACTATACTAAGGAAGAAGTGATACAACAAAATATGCCACTTAAATTTAAAAAAAAATCATATAAATTAGGAAAAGGACATAAATAAACACGGATGGGCCAAAAAAATTAACTACACACAAGTGTAAACCGCTAACGATCCGCACTAATTTCACTGAACTAATTAACGAAAACGTGAACCAGCGAAATTCCGGTTGAAAAAACTTTGGGACTTGGAACTTTGAAGGAAGTCACAAACTTTCACATAATTACTACCAACGTTTAGTGGTCTCTGGGTGTTTGAGGAGTGAAAAAAAAATGGGATTTATGCGTGATTTTTATCATATTAATAGACGTAAGCGTTTAGCGTATAGATATCAGTTTAAGTTAATTTTGAAAATTAAGCAAAATACTGCAATCTAAATTTAATTTTTTGCCAGTAAAATATTTTGTTGCGGTTATAAAATGTGAAGTATTAATTGCTTTAATGAAACTTTGTAGTCTAATCGTATTTTAATAGAATTTGATCCTTATAGTAGTGATTAAATCGTTGATTAATTTGCTGAATTAAATAAAAATAAATAAATAAATAAAAAATTAAAAATAGTAGTAATGAAACGAAATTAATTACTACTATTTTTAATTTTAACCGAGTTATATAAGTTGATTTAAAAAAAAATGCTTAAATATTATAAAACAAAATATTCAATTCTCCTGTAAATTTGAACACTAAAGTCACGTTAAATACAAAACAATATTTTTGTTTCTCCAAATTGTATATTTTTTGTTTCTCTTTATTTTTATTTTCCGTTTTCTCCTAAAACGCTTTCCGCTTCCGCTTCGATACTGTATGATAGCTTAATTCCCTAATGTTGACAGTGTAAAATGTGCAATGGGTGGGAAGGGAATATACCATTTGAAATAAGGTAGGGTGTTCACTCAACACGTTGTCGTGATAAATCGTGTTCGATAAACTCCTTAAATTAAGTTTAATGAGCCAGGAGGATTTTTAAGATTTAATGATTTATGTCAGTTTTGATGAATTTTTAAATTATAAATATAATAACAAATTGTAAAAGTTATGACGGTATCCATTACGTGTGTTTAATTTAACTGTAGTTTATTTTAATAAAAACGACATAAAAGCGACGACAGATTTTTTTTTTTTGTTTTCGAGGGGGAAACCTTCAAAAGGTATCCGACGCCGTGGGAGCGACGC
>DWNY01000586.1:0-15574 GCA_018250635.1 Telegonus apastus | reverse complement strand
GTTATATTATTTGTATAAAATGATTATCTATAAAAATCAATGTACAAGGAACATTATAATTATGTAATTTGTACATTTGAACAAGGTTAATTTGTCTTGATAATTCTGCTTGATTTGGTGTCAATGGTTGTCAGATCTTACAACGGAAATTTGAAATAGTTAATCCCAGGGATTTGAGCTAAAATTTTACATAGACATTTGGGTAACAATGCCTGATTACTTGCAATCAACTTAGTGAGATCATTTTAAAATCCAATATGGCGGACACCCCAAGATGGTAGATCAATTTGTCCCCTATCAAATAGGTATAAAACGAAAGAGTTTTCCGATAAAGAAAAATAAAATTACGTTACATAAAAGCTGTTTTGTTATATAAATTTATTGTCTAACTCCATTATCTACCTTGTACATTTAGAGCATACCAAGACGTTTTTGATAAAATTTAATAACAAGTTTTGTCATCCCTTTGTCTACATTGCGTGGGTTATTTTAGCGAGAATCTCGCTTAAGACTTTCATAAAGCGGTTTAGGTATAGTGCATTGACTCGAGGTGTTCTAGATATAGCCGTTCTCACGTGAGATTCGCCCGATGTCATATGCAGTTGTTTGTGGTAGGAGCTCGCAAGATCAACGCTCTATGGAAGAAACTTCCACACACATGTATAGTCGTCGTATTATTAAGTTTAAGATTCGTTTAAGTTAACGTCTAAACGTGCTTTCATCGGGAGAATGTAATGATCGGTAAACAAATGACAAATTAAAATTTACTTTTATAATTACAGATTAACGTTTAAGTAACTTAAGTAAAGATAATTCATATACTTTCATATATGAAAGAAATAACATTAATGCTCCATATCCCTTACAGAAATAAGAAAGAAAACAAATGAAATAAAATAAACGAAGACCACTTCAATGTTTTTTGTGGTCAAAGTTACTATTCATATTCGTTGTAGCTAAAGCAAAAATCTTCGTAGAAAAATTAGACCCAGTTTTTTTTTTCTTTATAGCTTAATTCGTATTTTTCTAGATCTAACAAGATCCATTTCCGGCGTCGATATTGGACTTTCAGTTACAGTAAATGTATACGCGAATCTATAACGTAGTCATTTAGCCTTCTTAATTTAGTAACTGTAAGCAGAAACAGCCGTGTCTAGCGTTATCAAAGTTCCGTTTCGGAATAAATGTCGTCCGATTATTTATGTGCGGAAGAGGGCGCATCGTGAGATCGCCTTCCGATTGTGACGCCCCAATTGAAACAGATATTTTACACCGACCCGCTAGAATAATCATTTCGCTACGATTGGTTGTAACATTTCAATAAACAAATTCATAAATGGGATCTTGTATAAGGTATTTACCCGACTGCATGAGTATTTCGACCGTATGTACGTATGTATGTATGTATGAATGTCTATTTCTTTGGCAGGCCCCATAGTCCAAACGGTTTGATGGATTTTAACATATGTATGAGGTGTCGTTGGAATTGTCTTACTTATAGTGACATAGGCTATACAATTTTTAAATATGGTGCCTGCGAACAAAGAAAAAATGGGGGGAAGGACAAAATATTTTTGTATGTAAACAATATGGGTATAAAATGAGTATGAGTATCAAAGTCAATTCATTTAAAACAGTCCGGTTTATTGTTTATAAGATAATTCTCTAGTTTATACGCAAGGTTTTTCCTGTGTCGTGGGTACCATGAACACACAGAAATGAATGCACAAATACCTAGAATCAGAAGAGAAAGTTCATCATTTCTGTATCTCTCTGGCCGGTGATTAACCCGAAACCCATAGCATGTTCGACTGATATGGTGCCACTTACCATCAGGTGGACTACTCATTCTTTTTCTAGGTCCGTAACATAAAATAAAAAAATAGATTATGAATGGGACAGATACTCTTATTAAAAAAGAAAAGCTTTTTAGCTTAAGGAAAATGCGTCAATCTAAAAATTTTGTGATTTAAGCGAGGGAAATTCAATTACACTTAAATTGTTGACAAGTAGAAAGTTCTCTTTAGGAATATAAACGTTATGCATTATTTCTATATCAGGATACATACAGTTTACTGTTCCATAGAAAATGGTAACAAGTACTAAGATACTAATATGTATCTAGTTATCTACTCCTTCAACATACTAATATTCACAGTAATACAATCTGTTAATATTCACTGTAAGTGTATCTGTTTAAACGTAGTCTACATAAAATTGTTACAGATTTTTAACACAGTACATAGTTTAATTGGTAATTATGAATAATTTCTCACGATGAAACATTTTTTATACGAATGAAGTAGGAAACATACGCGTAATCCACCGGATGGTACGTGGTCAGTGCCGCCCGTGGACATCTGTAACCAACTTCAAATAGTATAGTGGTATAGTATCTGAAGTCAGTTATAGGTGTTGCTGCTCCAGAGGACTAAGTTGGTCTCCTCATTGTAAGAGCGCCGGTGACCCCACCATTCGAAAAAACACAAGAACTATTTCCCGCTAGAAATAGATAATAATCATAACTATAATCATTTATTTGTCCATATTAATTAGGTGTTTATATTAGTGGGAGACTCTTACTGTGACTAATATTGGCGTACAAATGTCAAGTGTGGCGAATTAAAGAAATTAATCACCATTAACATTTGTACAGAAGCAAAATAATGTGTATTTAACATAAACGGTATTATCATTTGACAACGATTTGTTTCGTTCTCGCCTCATTGACTTTTCGCTCTTGGATTTCATTCGCGATAACATCAATAGCTTTTATAACGCTGTTAGATCAAGTAAGGAGTGGAAAAGTGAAAAGATATTATTTTATGTATTCGTATTATTAAAAGTTATTGCTTCCGACATTTAAGATGGCTTACTTATATAATAGAATTTTGAAATTCACATTCAATCAATTTATACGTTGTTTTACAAATTATTAATTATACTAAAGTTTGCTTTCATCGATTTTTTAATATATTTGTGAAAAATAGTATATTAAATAAATCTACATGTAAGAAATATATTTCGTTCGTATTAAAATTTATTTAATACTTCCTTTTTGGCTAAATAAACGTTACATACTTACTAAATACTTTCTTTTATTGAGCTACCACGCCCGTGAGTGATTTTATAGTATTGATAGGCGGTACCTACTTACTTTAGTCTAAAAAATAATAAATAATAACCTACTAAATTCCAATAGAGCAAAACATGTTCAGATTTCAAGCATTTTTAAAACATTCTCAAATATTTTCCTTAAATGAACGATTAATAGCGTAGCATAGCTTAATTTTTACCCTCATCACCCAAATCAGTACAAATTAATTGAGTTTTCCGTACATACATAAAAGGTTTGTCATGAGGAAGACGTTTTAACAAATTTTCCTCCCGCCTCCTAAAACTCCACATTAAATTTAAATTCGATTAATTCATGACTTAATCTCCTTAGTCCGCTGCGTCGTTAATTTTTTGGGCATGTCCGTAGCAGTTAGTTATAAAAGCGAAAATAATTTCATAAAAGCATTATATCTTTCCCGGGTCACGTAAGAGGTTGCTTCGGGGGAAAATTACATTTTGTTTGGCCACGTCCATGAAGGCGACATGGGACAAGTGAGTTAACGAGTGTTCAGGATTCTTGGTAATTCTTTCATATCTCCCCGATCTCTGGATAGACGAGTTTGCTGAATCTCTCCGTAAATCGGTAAGTAGGTTATTGTTTCACGACATTTTTCTCACGGAGTGTTGAATAAAACATTGGTCGGCGACGTCTTGACGTCAGAGGGCCTCAGAGCGCGATTTATTTATAGGAAAAGTTTGATATTCTTAAACATTATCTCTTGTGAAATAATTGAAAGGGAAAGGAAATGCTTGGATACCTACGTTTTTGCTTAAAACTGAATGTTGTATTATTGCAAATTTAAAGATGGTAGGACCCTTTGTGGTTTGACTCCGGCAGCACCACCGCCACACCTGTTTCTGCCTTATAACAGCAGTGTTAAGCGCTGCTGTGTTCTGTTTTAAAGGGTGTGGTAAGGGAGATATACTTATTCGAGGCGTTCCAATTTAGTTTGTAGGGGTAGCAAAGCATGTATGGCCGACCTCAGTTAGAACTTGATCTTCTGGGGTTAATTACAGATGTCCGTGGACGGTAATGGCCACTTACCATCAGGTGGGCTGCATGCTCGTTTGCTACTTTTGTAATATAAAAAACATTATTTAACAAATAACAACGCATTTTAATTAACAGATTTTCTAATACTACATAATAAGTTTTAAGATTAAGCATCGTGACATAATTATCATTGTATTATCAATTTTTATTAATTTTTAGAACTTTTTTTACGCTCATAACTTACGGTACTATAATGTAAAATATATGAATATACATATGTGCTCCTTTTGCTAATACTATGTAAACCAAGGCCCAAATATGTCGAAAACTAAGTAACACATAATGGAAAATATACATTTGAAGTGAGTTATTCATATTTAAACTACACTATTGTTGAGTAAATTACGCCGTTATCACAATTATCTTTATTAATTACCCAAAACAAAATGATATGCTGGCTGAGGTGACAGTCTGCAACCTTTGCCTCATAAATCATCGAATCTATTCAGAAGTTAGGCCATAAACAAGTTTGTACTCTGATATCTTTGACTATTTTGTGTTTAAAATCAGTTCTGTCTTGTATTTAAATTTTGCAAGTTAATTTTATAAAATTAATATTCTTAATAGTGATTTATTTGACTACTGAATTTCATAAAATGTTAATGAATTAAATTTGGTGATAGTTAGAATTTGTTTTACGTTATTAATCAAATCCAAAATTTTCATTACTAATGTTATTTTAGTAAAGGATAATTTAGAAAATATTAGTGAAAAGCAATTAATATTCTGAACGCGTACTCTTTAGTTATTTAAGATTTTGATAAATAATTGGTCTGGTGCGAGTCAAGCGCGCACACGTAGGGTTCTGTACGAATTTACAACTAATTTTATTTTAAGTATTTAATATTATAAAAATCCCTAATGTTCTGACTTCAGACATGTACGACGCTGTATAGTATCACTGAGTACTGATTAAAGCGTAGTTAGGCACTATAATTCTGTGAGGTCTACTAACTTTTATATTTAAAGAACACATATTCATCCTTGTTTATCTCAAATGTCCATGGGCGGCAGTGGTCACTTACAACTAGGTGGAGTACATACTTGTTTGTTACTTAATAATTGTAAAAAATATTAGACCATGAGAATAGCATGACCGATTCCAGGCAAGACTTTCGGATTGAATACAAACATTCATGTGCATTTACCTTAACAAGGACTCATGCTCTTTCCTACATCAATTTTATGCAAACAAGACAGACAGACATTTACGGGCGGTTTATGGTATTTATGTGCCCTCATTGTAGCTATTTAGGTACGTACATTATTTCAGCATTAGCGAAGTTGCGTTCGCATCCCAACTCGAGTTTGAGCAGAAATAAAAGGCCGCAACGAAATTTCAGCTCATTACAACCCTACATAAAATGAGATATGGTACAAAACTTGAGAGACAACGGTGTTTAGGTGAATACTTATATATGTATGTAAAAAATAAATGTATAGCAATAAAAACAATTCAATACATTTTACTCTTTTGTACGTTACACGATTCTTTTCTTTTATGTATTTCGTACTGTACATTAATTTTAAATAATTTGGTGTATTTTAAATTTTATCAATTTAAAAATCCTCATATTCTCATTTATGACTATGGTCCGCCGATAGGCGAGTGCTAGTTATTATCAATTACCGTGATACAAAATCGCGTACACAATTTTAATAAAATTGCGACTTACGTATAATTTTATCCACATCTTTGTATTACTACACAGATATGGCTGCTGTGTGGTAATACATAGCATATGTTTATTTATGCCCAACAATTTCAGTACATTTCAACCCTTCATAAACTAGCTACACTCGTAACCCTGAGTGACAACCGGTGTATTTACATTACTTTAAGCCTTTAGTATTATAGCAAACCTTAAGTATGATATACCAAAGTTATATACGATTTTGTGCTCAGAATAGGTAACTGTACATTCAATATTTTTATGCAAAAAGCATTGAAAGAAAATAAAAAGTGATAGTTAAGTTATTGCTTAAAACCTTAATTGCATTTCAAATCAAATCTAGTCGAAATTTCTTGATAACATTAAAACACTGACTTAAATCAGTTATAATTTAGAACAGAAATCATTTATCGTAAAGAAAAATTCATAAATAATTTTGTTAATTCAATAATAATTGAAAATTATTCTTACGCTGATATCTTAAAAAATATTAGGTTACTATTATGCTATTGTGTTTCTTACCTGTATTTTCTTCAATCCACCGAGTTTTATATTAACACACTGTGGTACTTACTTGTACGAGTATATCACCTCTATCATACATATGCATCAAAAGTTATTTGCAGTATTATTACTCTGTTAATGTACTACTCTGTGGTTCTTGTATTTATATAACCGCGTTACGTGACAACAAACAAATATTACACGGATAGCGTTTGTAAAGGGAAATGTTTTTACCACGACACTCGACACAATTAACATATTGTGATTTGAATACAGGCGTCTTTCAACAAAACAGAGTGCATTTTTCATGCAAACACAATTACATCACAAAATTTCATTCCGATACTAACAAATGGAAATGTAGATATTTAGTTAGAAAGTGCATTTTAATGAATGAAGATGATTAAGACTAAGGTTAGTAATAACTTCTGTACTTGTAGCTCTAAATTAAGATTCCCTGTTTCATGGTGGCCATAGTCAGTGCGGCGACTTCTCGCAACTCGTCAGAAGTCGATTTCACTAGTGTCTGAATCACGCTATCGAGGCATTCTCAACATCTTGAATATATACAAGCTCTGAACTTACACTGCTAAGCGCGGCCGCTTCCCAGGCATGTGCACCTCGACTGGTGAAAAATCTCTCTTTAGTTGAGGACGAGGGTTCACCCCGCCCCAACAAACAGACAATAAATATAATTATGACTCCCTATGAGACACATACATATTACGAGACTTTATTCGTCCTCAAGGACAAATGACAACGCGTCTCTCGGCTTCAAAAAATATCACAACATAACAGATGCCAGTGACCAGCTGTGATCAGTTGTCATCAGATGGACTGTATGCTCAGTTGCTACGTCACATGAATAAACAAATATTTATTACACACAATTACAAACAATAATTTATATATTAGTTTTTCCAAAACTATACATTGAAAAATCCTGGTTCAGTATCTCTCTTAAATAGCACTTCATGCAGTATCATTCAAAGCTTCACACCTTTGCGAGGAAAATGTATCCTTTCCCATATTAGTTTGTAGCCCCGAAGCGGTTACCCCGAAGCACTCAACCGCTCATCAGTATATACGCCCCACTCCATTGTAAATTACATACCCGTGATTTGCGAAGTATAGTCCAATTGTGAAGATAATTACATTCTTGAGAGAAACATAGTCTTCTTATTAACTCAAATTAGATACTATATATAAACATGGTATTTCTCGTGAATAAAAAATCGTAAAATAATATTTAATAAAATAATTACTTAAATAGACTGTGATTTAAATTTTACTTATTCTGAGTAGAGGCCCATAGACAGTGATTGCCTAGATCTTAGAAATGCGAAGGAAGATCGCGAAATTGTAAACTATTTCTATATTCAAAACAATAAGGTATAATACATTTTATAAATGAAACTTGTAGTGTAAATGTAGCCCTTTTCTCACGTTTTCTTGTAGTCTCGGAGTGCTTAGCCTGAGGGGAATAACGCATCAGCTTGCTCCTCCGTTCTAAACCCTCCGTGATACTCGTATGTTGGAAATTACAAAGAGATAATACAGGTGTGAAAGGGATCTACGGAGTATACTTTAATAACTTAAGTTTAAGAACAAAATAGTATACAAATTATTTCAATTTCCAGACCCAACTCGGAATTACCTAGTTTGTTCGCTTGTAGCCTTGGAGTTAGCTCGAGGCGAGAAACGTGTCCGTCTACCGTCTGCTTTTAAATGCTTCACAATACTGAAAGTTACAAAACTATATGTATATTTTAGAAATTAAATACTAGTATAATGTTAAAAAAACTGAAAATGTTCACGCGCACGGGGAATACTTATGGCCCTTTTTACATGTTCTACGCGTATATAGCTTTAGAGAAGTTAGCCTGAGGCATAAGCATCCGTTGCTCTCTATTGTCAACGCCGCCCTGCATGGGAATTGCGGAATATGATACAGGTGTGAAAGGAGATCACGGCATTGTAAATTATATTTTATACCTGGATACAAAGACAGAATAATATAATTTAGGAACCAGCTGATGGAAATGTAGCACTTTTCAAACGTTTTCTGCGTTGGAATAGTTAACCCGAGGCGAAACATGTTCCTTCCACTTTATTGTAAACTCTAAATGTTAGAGAAGATGATACGGGTGTAATGATATACGAATTGTAATCTTCGTTAAATTTGTAGATAAAATGAAGGTAAAAATATTTTAAATGATTGCAAAAGTCTATTGAATGTTGTCTACAAAATATGGATTTTAAATACGCCATCTTGAATATAAATAATAATAATATACATGTACAGAGTATTCACATACTACATGAATGCAGCAAGACCATCATAAAATTAGGAGATTTCTACGCGTGCAGCATAAATGTATCCCATTTTCACACCTTTACATGTAGGCATGGAGAGGTTAGCCTGAGGCACAAAGCTCGTCTACCACTCTATTGTTAACGCCTCACTGCAAGTTGGGAATTGCGGGCTATGGTACAGGTGTGAAAAGAATTTACAATATTGTAAACTACACTTTCTGTTTAAATATAGCAAGAATATGTTATCTTATACATAAATATCTTGTGTGATCAAAGTCCTCTGAAACAGATAAACCGATTGTTATGATATTTTAATGAATATTTAGTAGGTATGACAGTAGGTTGTAAACTACATTTCATACTGTTAGGTGTTTGAGTGTACTTTTGGCATTTTTATACATTTGCTTTAAAATATACTTACAGGCAACCCTAATGTTTCATCCTCAATATTCACTAGAAATAATTTATATGGCAGAACACCGTTTACCGGTTCATCTTCCATAATAATTTACAACGTATCATATTCAAGCATGCTATTTTAGGTAACTCTTTCCTTTGTTCAACGATTTCACTTGTAGCTCTTCAATCCTGAAGTTTAATCAGCCGCAGGCAAAAACCGATCAAATCGATTTAGGAAAATTAAGTGCATCCTAATTGCATAGTTTTTAACTATGCAATTTGCATCAAACGAAATAATTACTTAATAGAAAGTAGGTATTTTTGGTATGTAATTCGTTTTGTTATAAAGGTAAGTACTATATATTTCACTGTGAAAATTGTAGTTTAAGATTTTGTTTTTATTAAATTAGGATTAAACTACTTCGCAATTATATGTTTACCGATATATCTGATGGTATATATTTTAATTCGTGCAGTGTTAATCGCCCTTCCGCATAGGATAACTGAAAAATAGATATATGTACATATCACTAAAAATACGCGGTTCCCTCAGTTAAGTTAACTCTCCGACGATTAATTGTTAAGTAATTTTTATTTTCGTATTTGTAAATATATATTGGTTATATATATTCAGGAAGTTTTTTGCTGTATGAGAATAGCATAGTCACGTACCACACCGTCCTAACGCGACTTGTTGTAAAGAGGGGAAAAGTAATATCCCATAATGCCTTGTTTTAATTTCCAACCGTAAATAATAATTTGGTCAATTTTCCCTACACAATTTTGGTTGCGTGCTCAAAAGTTTTTATTGGAATTTTATTGTTATTTAGGCGTGTTTGTTCCTTGTTTCAGATTAGATCGGCGGTTTTAAAGGAGCCGGGCGCTAATGTGAGTTTGGGAATTTTCTTTTATTTATGTAACATAACGTAATTGAATTTCTCTCATTCTCTCGCACATAAAGTGTGGCCAGGAAATTTACGAGTGCATCAACATGTTACAATAAAGTTTCGGGTCCAGTCCATCAACTCTGACGTAATGACAAAATCCCCCGGCAGATAGCGCGCCTAATGCGAAACAAAACTAGTGATGGTGGAAGTTTTTAGAGCGAAATACGAGTCAACGGGAAGGTAGTCCCAAACTATGAGCGTTAAGCAACTTTTATGAGGGGCCCAACCATTTAACCGCGAGTCAAGAGCTAATCCTACTAGCGGACCATCGTAGAACAACCCACCTGAGACCGAGCTTTTTATTTCTCTTTCACATTTCCACCTAATTTTGGCCACCACAGAGGCTGGTAAGGTGGGCTGAACTTTGTCGGGCGTCATAAATTTATTTAACGGCCCGAAGGCAATAAGAGGCGGAGTGTAAAAAGAAAAATACGATACCAACGTGCCTAGCCGTTATTGCAATTAAACAGAGGAAGTAAATCTTTCAATACGAGCGGCAAGCGTTCGCCTCCCGTTTTCCGCCTTAATTTATCGCTTTGTTTTAGTCAGCGTATCACATTGACGGATTGCAATGTGTTTGATTAAAAAAGGATGCTTAGTCTTTGTACCACCTTGAATGATAAAAAGATTAGTATAAAGAAGGGAACGAACACAATGAAAGAATCGCTTTCAATCTATGTAGGGCCTCGAAATAATACGTGAGCGAAAATTTGTGGTTTAATTTATTGAATACTGCGCGCACGGAAGTGTGTAAAATTAGGCATACGTTAAAGTTCATGTAGAGAAGAGTGTGACAAGATAATATTTGTGTATAATAAAAGTTACAAATATATTATATTGAAGAAACCAAAACATTTTTTGTTTACATTATAAATACTAGGTAAATTAAAAAAAAGTAAAGTTGGCTACGTCAGATGTTTTCGTCAAAATGGTATTATCGCTTTTAATCTTTTCATTCGTCGGATATCAAGTTTAATTTTTATTTACATTTTCGACCATAATTAATCGAATTTCACTATGACGGGCCTACTAGTTTTTAATTCTTTTTATTAAATTTACATAACAAAGACATGACAGAAGTACCAATTCTTTATAATTTCATTGTCTTAACTACTGGCACTATACTTCAAAATACAACAGATAGATAGCACCATTTTCTTGCATCATGTCAACACTAACTACGGCCACGAATAGGCATACCAGCGTGAAGTCTATTGACAAAAAGCAATGAACCTCAGTCAGCAGAGAAGATGAATTACTATAAAAATAATTAAATTACTAAGCCAGCCAATATCTCAAACTGAGTGATGAAATTAATACACATTTTTTACTCGGGAAGAAGCCCCTTTTTAATAAAGTGTCTGTTCCTGTTTTACTTCCTCAAAGGCATGCGATAAAAGGAAAGGATTGGTTCACATCTATGATAGCTCCATTGCTTTGCACGCATTAATTTTTTTTCTTTATATAAATCGTTTTTTTTTTCACGCTACTAAAATACATTTTTTGTAACTATAAAGGGGTGCGTGTATTTGCAAATAAAATAATAGTAGTAGTAGTAAGAAGTACCTACTAATATAATAATAATCTTTATTCTCTCTTCACAAAGCAGTCTTATTTTTATACTAATTCTATCTTACTTTCTAAGTTAGTACCTATTATGCTTTGTTAGAGTATGAAGTCCGTATTAAGTTAACCTGTATGAATGATATCCAGGCTCTCGCCCCGAGAAGGTTGTATTTGTTAGAATTGTATTGTAGTAGGAATTATTATATGTTGTACGGATTACAGTGCTAAAAGTTGAAAGGCATTGAACAAATATATTTTTAAAATAAAGAATTAAAATGTACGTTTGATTTTATGTGTTTGTGTATGTATACGTACGCATGCGTGTGTGTATGTGTTTGACTGTGAAAGAAGTGTTGAAATAGCAACGAGTTTGCAGTTCACTTGATGCTTGATTAGGCACTTAGTGTCGACCATGGACATTTATGAGCACCTTTTGTTCTACCTAAAGTCTATCACAGGTGCGATACCATGAGGAGCAAGATGCTCGCCTCGTACGTAAGTCAGGTACCATAGTACCATTCCACCGAAACCAAACATTGCATCACGCTAACGGTGTTACCTTTCTTTCGTGTACCATTTGACATGTACCTATTAGGTAGATGGGTTATAAATAAAGCCTTTTTTATAATTGTAACAAACTTTTGTTGCAATGGGATACAAAAATATTTCGTAACCCTTTTAGTTACTAAATTTGTTACAAAAGAGAAAATTCAAAAACATCCAAAATTTATTTAATTTTTCCTAATATTTATAAAATAGTGCCACCAATAAATTAATTTTAATTATAATAATTGCAATAATACAGGCACTTCAGTTACGGCATCGCTCCAACTACTTGTGCAAAATTAAAAAATTGTAACTCAGTTGGAGCTAAATTTAAAAACTCTAGTCTTAACTATTTTAAGTCACTTAGTAGAAGTGTAACTTAAAAATCATTTGCGTAATTTCGAAAGAGACTGCTACAAAGGAGTTAAAAATTACCAGTTGTTCAAACTAAGCGATTATGACGTTCTTGAAACTCAAGTAAGTAAATCGCGCAATTTCTGTTGTAACGGATAAATTAAGTGACGAGAATTAGGAACTTGTTGCACAGCTATCGAGTAACGAGAAGATATATCGGATATTTTTGTCGCCATAACTAACAAATATATTTTCGGAATGTTCGAAACGATTCCAATTACTAATTATGTTTTTAAAATGAAGCAAATACAAACACTGCAAATATATTGTAGAAAAGATAAAAATAAAATTAATTCATTTTTATTGTTTTTTCCTAACGATGAGAATTATCATCGCTTAACCACTTACAGTCAAACCTGAAATTTACAAATGATATTTAATTTATTAAGTGAAGTGAGCTACATCTAAAACATTACAACCATTTACCAAAGAAATCTTTAAATAACGATATACTACCACATACAATTTCACTAAAATAAATTGATCGTTAACAAAATCACTTAAATAACCACATTTTTTCACTATAGAGACAATAATTAATTTTTTGTTATATTTTTTAATTTTATTGGGCCATACTATTAACCTGTGAAACACCAGTTTTTTAAGTTTTAATTGTTTTATAGTTACAGTTGTCTTATATCATCTCAGTACATACATCCAATCAATTCAATCTCTCAGTACAGTCATAACACTGATACATTTGTAACCGGCAGTTAATACATATCTGTGTTTGTAGGATAACTTTTCTTAACCGACTGATGTTCCAGGAATGCCTTTCGGTTCCACTTTTTGCACGTGCGCGGTAGTTTGCCCGCAATACGACAAGTTAAGGTTTTATAAGATCATAGGATATATCTTAATATAAAGGATTCCTTATTAATTGTTTAATACGACGTAATGTCAATGTTGCTTTCTGCTTGTGACGGTAAAAAAGGATAACGGTATAAGGAGGACGGTAATAAGTATGTTAGTTAATGTTGTAACGGTATGTTTTCTTCTTGGCTTTTAATTTACAATGATTATTAAGTTTCTGCACTAAATATTATTCATAGAAGTCTAAGCGGCAGTTACCTAAATTTATTTATATGAAAACTTTAAAAGTTATGTATAAAACCTAAGAAAAAGATTAAGAAGAATCACAATAGCATTACTGTTTTTCTCATGCTGCTTTGCTACCATAGTCTACATGATGATAAATTACATGTGTAACCAACTCCAAATGCAACAGAGGCTCTACCTGAAGTCAATCACAAATGTGTTGTTGACTCCTGAGGACTACAGTGATCGCCTCGTCAGTAACTTAGCCTGTGTGCACACCCTTCCAACGAAACGGACAAAATACTTCACGCTAGAAACAGATCTAACGGTGAAACAGGACCATCTTTCAAAACATATATTTTATGAAATTATGCATAAAATATATTATAATTTGATCGTCGTTTAAGGGTAAAAGGAAAGCTTAAGCAAGTGAATCGCACATTTTCTGTGGTACAAGAAAATGAAGGGACGAGTGTAAATTCAAATTGCTTAATGGTTCGCGAGCAGGCATTTCATTTTCCATTCGAATTGTTGCGTTATTTAGTGCCGTGTGCGCGTAAACGATGCGAGCCTCGCCTTTTGTTTGGGAGCTAAGAAATATTAGGATGTTTTAACGAAAAACTCATAAGAAAATGAGGATAAAACCTGCATAGGATCCGGATGAATAAAAAAATTTGGTATTCATGTAACGAGCCTAGGAAGAAAGTAACGATGAAGTGATACAAATAATAAGACAATATGCACTAGAACGTAGGTTAAAAAATAAATCACAGGTAATTAAGACTTTTATCAGTTGTCAACACATTATTGTTTCTTTACTGGGCGCGGATCTTCTTTCAGAATGAGGACTTTTAGACCATAGTAGAGCGCGCTGGCCTATGAGAACTTTCTTAAGAACTCTACGAATTTGTATTTACTAAAATTCAAATTTGCTACTGGTAATGGTAGCAAAACCGTAATTAGTTCGAGACGTTTGAGTTTAATGGCAATACTACAGATTCTATCTCGGAGAAAATGACTCATCTGTGATTGACTTGAGATACAATTTGTATAGGAAGGTATTCATATGATTATACGTACATATACGAGTATACGGATGGCAGCAACTGTATATTATTATGATTTTCTACGGCAAATTTGAGAAAATAAAATAGAATAAAAAAGACAATGGTTTTATTGTAGCAAAATACTTTTATACGTAAATCGGTAAACGTATAACGTAAAAGCGAAAAATCTAGATTCCGCCGGAAAATATATGTAAAATGTCAATTTAGGACGTAACAAGAATTTACCCTTTCTCTTCGAAATAACAATCGCTTTTTGCAAAAGGATGTACTGAGCCTAAATAGGGACCTTTGTATAATGGAATACCGTAAAATAGGTCTAGCTTAAAGTGGGTTGAAACTAAAAGTCGTATTTAATATTAATAGGGTGCGTCGCTAGTACTTTTTACTACATTTGAGGGTAACGTAGTTCGAAATTTCGATCATTACCTGCTATTAGGGGTGGATAAACAAAACTATTTCAATTAGCCGAGTGCGCGCGACAAAAGTACCGATATAACAAAAAGTATTCAAATATTCATGGCCTGCGGTATCGATTTAACGCGGCCGTTCGTCATGAATACACGAATACACCCCAATGAAAGATGCTATCGGATACCGCGCTAGGGTGACCAGAAATCCGGCCCATGGCTGGATTTTGTCATTATTGCTTACTTCTATATTAAGAATATAAGGAAAAATACACGACTAGTTTGATATCATACATCTATATAATGTGAAGTAATAGATATTACTTATTTCTGCCTTATAATCACAGCTGTTAAACGCTGCTCTGTTTACGTTTAAAGAGTATGGTAAGAGCTGAGTCTCCAACTGAGTGCCTGAGCACGTGCAGGTAGCAGCGTGTCTGTGGTCGACCTCAGGTAGAATTGTGATCTTATTTGGGGTTGATAACAGATGCTCATGGGCATCAGTGGCCACTTACGATCCGGTGAG
>DWNY01000585.1:0-15593 GCA_018250635.1 Telegonus apastus | reverse complement strand
TTACATTATAACAACAATTCTACAAGTGTAAAACACATTAGTATCATTTATTTATGCTTTTGAAACACTTCTAAACAAAGTGTCACAAGGGTGAACTTAACGCCTAGTGGTTTTCATAGTATAGGACATGTTACACCGTGTAATGTGTGAAGGGTACATTACTATGATATTTGGATAACCTTAGAGCAATATTAAAGCATTTTTTTTAAGTAAATGAAACAAAACACGAGAAGAAGATTTGATATACGTGATAGATATTATAATCATCATACATAAACATTCCCGTCACGCACCAGGCGCAGTTTCCAAAAACACCCCGTACAACTTCCCAGAACTTGCAACATTCGGACATTCGCATGGCAAAATATGCCAATTAGATCGCCAAAAATCATTAAACGCAAACGAAGAACATAGCCCATCACGATCACGCAAGCCCGTTCCCATGGCCAAGCTCGAGTCCATCAGGACGAAATAGACACTTTAATCGCCACAAACGAGTGCGATTTCCAGTTGAAATTGCACGATAGTTTATTTTCCTTCGTATAAAAGCACAGAAAGACTGTAATAGATCAAGCCTTGTTAAATGATATCATTCACACTGGGAATGCTCTTACAATGCACTGATATGTAGTAAAACATGCAGACGTAATTAAAAAAATGAGCATTTGACGAACAATTTAAACTACAAACTTGACGATTATGATTACTTCAACAATGTAAGTAAAAAAATCACTGTAGTAAATGTTTGTGTAACACGGAATGCACTTGTAAAACCCGGTGGATATTTGACAAACAATTGAACCCACACGAACCTAATTGACTTCGTAACAGCATTCGAAAAACTAAGCTTCTAAGAAGGAAATTCTCGTTCTCACGTTCTAAACAAGTTGCCATAACAAAAATAGAATGCCTCGTTAAATGGCGATTTAATTTTTTATCGATAGGCATAGTCATGGAAGCTAATGATGGAGCGAACGAGCCGTGTCGACAAGGCGTGTGTTTCACCACTACCCCTAATGAGTAGAGATAAGAAACGTTAACGAAATGAAAGATGTTGACCCATTTCAGTAATCATATTTCTAGCATCGATAAGTTTCAAATAAACTAAACAACGACCAAGATAAATTTATTACATTGGAATTTATCTTTGATCGAATAATGTCTCCAAATATCCCATAAGAACAAGACGAGTTGAAGTTATAGAAGTTACAGACTTCATAAAGATCTTTAGGAAATTATGAACAGATATCAGCGACTTACTATAACGAATTCTATGCGATCTTTTAACATTGCATTAATTTATTTTATACACAGGATTCAAATTAAAATCCTACTATTAGTACTATCTTCATTGAACTTTAATATACCTTTAACGTAGCTAGGGATAACGCATTCGCAGTGAAACTTGGTAACTTAGCAGCAGTTACGACCATAAACAAAGTTAATGGACGCCCTAATGATTTATTAAGCACGCATGCGGGCTAGCAAAACAGCTCGATTGATTAAATACTGGTATATTATGCAGTTGTCTACATCATTACATCGAGTTTCTATGCCGGATGTAAGTCTCTTCTCTGACGTTCCAATGGATTTGATTCTGATTTTATCATTATATCACCCGTTTCCTTAAGTCATAAGAATTTCTCTCCTCCATTTGTTTATTGTGGTTTGATTTATTTGTGTGTTATGCTATTCTAAAAGATTTACATTTACTTTGTATAATGGTAAATGTTAAAACCCTACCAATTTTTCTATCCATTCTTATTTTAAATCCGCACTGTATGGTTTTCTGGAAGATACAACTTTTTAACTATAAGACAGGCGGTCTTATTATATTTGTATGTGTCATTGTTATCTCTATTTTTGGGTATAACAAATTGTATTATTATCATTTCAATATTAGCTTTAGAAGATTGTTTTTGACACGGAAACAATGAACAATTATCAAAACTTTTTTTGTGAACTTTAAACTTTCACCATGGGGAACAAATAAAGAACATGAATAAAATAACACGTCAGTATATTAGAATCATTAGGGTTAAATGATTTCACTACGTTGATATATTAAAATGATGTCAATAACCTTGGTACTGTACACAAGATAACAGGTGCGTTAAAATTCGCTACGGCAGATGTATTTTTCTCCCTTCAACTATCCCGCATTCCAAAGGTTGATACCTGATAGCCCTGTTAAATTAAAATAACTTACACCGACAAATGCTCAATAACTTTTCAACACATTTTTATCTGCCTGCTTTAATAAGTTATCGAAAACTTGAAATTTGGAATATAAAGAAGTGCAAGCATTCTAGAATTTTTAGATCTTCGAACGAAAGCCGTCAAACATTAATAAATTCATTACTTCAAGCATTTCCAAGATTCTAATTTATTTAAGTAAACTTGGCTTAGTTATACATACTTTGGAGAAATTATTAATGTTTAATGAGTACCGAATGAACCATTCCCTTTTAAAGCTTCAGCTCATTATGAATTGGAAATGAAAGGTACTTATTCACACATAAAGAATTACATTCGTATAAACAATGGGCCAATTTCATTGAAATACACTATACTTATAGTGGAGAACTCCGCAGAAATGCTGTATGAATGTTGCAATAAAAACCAGTTACTTGTAACCTATAATCCGGCTATGAAACAGCAATTAGAGCGTTAACCCCATCATTGTTCTAGGAATTCTGAAATGCATGTACCTCACATTGCAAGCCTTTCGAGACGCGAGGAAAGTTTAATGTTCTTAGAAGTTTATATTATTGGCTGGATATCGGTTTTATGGCTTAGATGTTGGAATTTATTAGAATTGTTCGATTTATAAACAAGTTATTTTTAGTTATAGAACATTATACTTGACTAAATAGTCGATAACCACAACAATTAGAAAAAGGAACTATGCATATGTGATCTTTCTAGTGCAATCAGCTAATGGTCATAGAAGAAGCACCGCATAGAATGTAATAGATTCTTTCAACGCTCTCTTTGGTATCACAAAACTACAAAAATAAGTAAATCTATAGAACGGATTATGTCCATAAAACAACAAAACGGGACAAACGGAAACTGTGACTGATGCGTTCACAAGGGACCAGACAACAGATGACGCCCGGCAGTCATTACCGGTTGGCCTTTTTGCTCTTTTGGTTGCATTGATGCGTGCGCGCATACAGTGTATCGACCACCCTGGTGGCAAAATTATCAGTAAATTGGATAAACTTTGGTTAAATCTCTAAAGCATTGTATGTGAAGTTTTAAGACTATAGTATATTTCGTGGTTAGACTTCGAGGGCACGGACGCCACACCTATTTCTGTAATTTCCGAATGATGGGTTGCGCATCATTTAGTTTGAAGGATGTGTCAACTCAGATACACTTACAGGAATCATTCCAATTTAAACCTCAGGAATTGCATCAACGCATCTGTTACGGATTACGTAGGACTCCAATCCTATTTGAGATTAATTACATTGTCAATGGCAGTGGTCACTTCCAATCAGCTGGATTGCATGTTCATTTACTACTTCTGTATTTAGAAAAATCTCAAAAGAAAGTAACAAAAGAAATGCCTACAACAACAGCCAACTGCCAAGTGCATTACTGTCTAATGAACCGTGAAGAGGGAACAGCCGTAACGAAAGAAAAAAACAGACGCTAAGCAAACAGAAATTAACCAAGCAGTTAGCGAAACAGTTACAAACGGTATAGACTATGACAGATTGACAATCACCGTCAAGAACCGTGACGTTGTTGATGCTTCTAATTGCTGTGCGATGGTAGCGCACCGTCTCAATGTCAATGGCACCTGAGGAGAAACTCAACTCGCATGCAATGACCGCGTGAGACTTGCCGTATTTAGAGATCCGTTCGTAAATACGAATATTGTTTGTCGATGTCGACTTTTTTATGTTATAGAAGTAGCAAACGAGTATGCTGCTCACTTGATAAGCAAGTGGTAAGTGGCCACTGCCGCCTATGAACATCTGTAATCAACCCCATATAAGATCACAGACCTATCTAAGGTCGATCAAAGATACGTTGCTCTACCCCTTTGGACTAAGTTGTAATACTTTGATTTACTATGACTCCCTTACACACACTTAAAACTTACTTACCAAACCCTTCAAGTCGTACAATTCCTAAGAGTATTCATCATTTACATTATTTATTTCATCATTACAACATTACCTAATACAATCAAATTTCGTATTGGATCAAAATTAACGTTCAAAGGAATAAGGGGAAAGAAACTAGATAACAAAATTAACAAAGTACGAAATTACCCTAAAGTTGTCCACTTTTTGAGCCATTTTAGTTTCAGTATTTTTTATGGATAGATATTTGTCAACATTTACAAGATTTTGGGATACAATGGCACCGAAACGAAATTTACATCTTACTTGAATTCATTTCAGATTTCAGAATGAAGAGTGACGGAACTCAAAACCATTAAAAATCTACGGATCATCATCAATCAAGAGCTATCTTCCGCTACCAGTCTTTGGTTCCAATACCTTATTTGTCCACAAACGGGATCCACGATGCCATCCTGGATGATATATGTGCAAATTGAAACTCAATAAGGAACTAACAAGAAACTGGTTTGCATTTGCAGTTGCTCTTAGACCTTGAAGTCGTTGAGAGTATATATCATCGATGTAGTTGACAAATTACATTGTATTTATCACAAAATTGTAATGTATCGACACTGCAGACTATCTAGTAAAAGTCTAGTAAATGATCCAAAAGAAGAATCTCATAAAATTGACACTATTCAATTTTGCAAAAGTGCCTTTAATTCTGATGGATAGAAATTGGGTCACGTTGGTATTTTTAACAGCATGATTACAAAACTAAAGGTCAAAATGCATGACGGCATGCAATTTGCAATAGTACATCGCCAAGAGTATAGTGGGATACGAGTGGCGTAAATAATCTTCACGATACAAAGTCGCATTCAAAGCTATAAACGGCTAAGACTTCAATATCCGTAAGCTTTTATAGCTTATACCGTTATATTTGATGTCGGAGCGTAGCAAATATTTATGATCTTTTACGGTTGTTTGTTTTCTTTTATTCCCTATCAATCCATGGTTCCAAGGCTATATTTAGTAATAACTTTTATATCAAAACTGATATTCAAATTTGATTCAGAAGATTGTAAAAGATTTTCAAATAAGATTACCATTGTATCATTTCATTAAGTTCAAGGTTGAAGACCATGACACAAGAGCGTTTGAAATAAAACATTTTTTCTTTACTGGATTGCAATTAGATATCGGTTTAAATAGCAATAATAGATTTACGGTCCTAACCCTTACGTAACACAGTAACAGCCAAACCGCTTGAGCCTAGCCGGTCAGTTTAATGACCGACTAAACTTTAAATAGTAGTTAGCGTCCGATTGGCGGGGATCTACGAGCAAGGTTACGGGCGAAACGGCAATGTTGGCGTAGGGCCATTCATACACTTCATTCATTGGATTGAGACTGAGACAATTACGTTGATGGCGTTGGAATTTGATGTCATTCGAATTCCATATTTAGAAGCACTTGATACATGTTATCTTCAAAGTATTACGTTGTTGTTATCATGACTTGAATGCGAAATAGAATCATATTTGCAAATAGTCAATCTATCTATGTATGTTAAGTGATCGATGCAGCCCATTTAAATTTCTAATCATCCTCAAATAAATCATACCTTACTCTTTTATCTTAATCAGTTTCCAGGTGCCTAGCTATTACTATGTTTTCAGAACACTTTTTGTTAGAAACACTATGAGGTCTGTCACCTATTTATCGACTCAAATCTAGATTTATTATTAGAACAATTAACATGAACGGGGTTATTGATAATATCATAATCACGGAAGATATCGCGATTATTGATATTTTTCTATGACTATTGATATTCATACTTCTCGATCGACACCAGCAAATCTAATCTAAAAACAATTCAAAGGCGATTAGCTACCTCACAAAATCAATTTATTGATAAGCCAGACCTGAGAGCCCTGAATATTTCTAATAGTTTCCGGTCACATCAATCGTTACGTTGCAATCGATTTAATACTGTGTTCAGTGAAGCGAGATCGGTACAAAAACATGTTTTCAAAAAGGACGTAAACAATAAACAGCTCCCACGCACAAGTGCTTGTTTTTATCAATGGCAGCATCCTGAACTCTGGAACAATAATTCATGTGGGAGAATTTAAGCCTTCCCAAGGGTCGATTAAATTTCTGAATCATCGGAGTAACTTTTAACAGGATACTCAATAATTCTTTATTATGTAATATATGTACACTTTACCAAATACGTATACACAATAAATGGAGTTATTATAATTGTAGTGGAATTTATTAAATTGACGACAGTAAAAAAAATTAACAAAATTTCGTTTTAAAATAATAGTCAAATATAAATATTCAGAATTCAGATGCACATTGCAAACCAGATATAAAATATCACTTAAATTGATAGACAAGAAGAAAACAACTATTACGCATATGATTGTCCGTCTATTTGAAATTCAGAAACGGAGCCAAGTCATAATAAAGTCAGAAGCTATGGGTTCCACTTCATAGCAGGCAATTGAATAAAATCGTTCGCACGGTAAACTCGCCCGAGTGCGAAATTAATTCAGTGGGTAATTGATTGCTTCAAGAATTAAATGGCAATGTTGATTTGCATGAACAACTACATTCACATGACATTTACGCTGACTACAATATAACTAATCTGAATTAAGGCGAAGGATATGACACGTTTTACAGTACGCATATCAAAGACTGATCGCCAGTTACGAATGTGTGAATGTGTTCTCACACCTTGAAAACTACAAAGATGCGATAGTGGTATAATCATAACAATAGAAGTCCAACCTTCGTTAAAACATATGACCTCTACTACAGCTAATATGAACTATTAAACCGAGTTATTAGTAACTCTTAAGATTCAGTTCACAGACAATCATTCTTATCATTCATTTCAGTAACAATGTACTCGAATACTTTGTTATAGGGTTTTTCCATCATATCCCTCATAACAGCGTCTGTATCGATATCAAGACCGGATATTACTGTGACTGGTTCAAGTATCTGAAAATATTGCGTACCTAAGCAAATAGGACTTTATTTGAAGTATTTTCTTCCATCTGCGTTGCAAGAATTCTCAGGGGACTCGAAGACTTATATGAGCAATAAGACGTAAGATCTTAAACCATTCTCGTTGGAAAAAATAGTTTTTCTTAACAATATGGAGTAATGGTAAATGGTAATAGTAATGGCCGCCGAAGGACATCTGTAATCAAGCCGAAAACTGAAGTTGACCACAGATGTGCTGCTAGGATTTGAGGACCCTGAGTACTAAGTTGGGACGCCAGGAATAAAAATGAGTCCAATACACCCCACAACCTTTTGACCAGCGCTGAACACGGCTATTATTAGGTAGAAATTAGCTATAGCGGTGGTGATTCCGGAGTCGAACCAGAAATAATTCTACCGCGTTCCAATTCACCTTACAATCAATAAAAGTCAAATGATACTGTAAATGTTTTAGGTATAATCCATTGATTACACGATATAATTAATATGCGAGAGTATGATCAACCTTGAAGTAGATACGCTGAATTATTTGTTTACGGAACGGAAGTTTGTGTTTGGGGCAAAAACAAAGCATTTCGCCCGAATTTATATTTACCATAAAATAACAAGGCAGATATTTTTTCGTAAACAAGCGGTCAACTACAGATACCCCTCTAATTAAAATTTCAACATTTCTTTGAACGTTTACTTGTATACTATGGTTTTCAATTTATTCATTAAACATTTTGATAGTACGCATTTGTTATACAGTTTGTAACAATATCATTTAGATTATATGCGAACGAAGTCTTTATCTCTCCAGCCAAAAGACTTGAAATCACTTTGTTAACAATTACATGAATAACGTTTCTGCTATATGTAAATGTCATAATACATGTTCAAACCAATTAAATAAGTACGTACTAATTTTTAAGAGCACAAACGCAAATATTTTTAGCTTTCAACAATATCAAAATTCTGTACATGCACAAACAAACCGTTCTCGGTAACATTAATTGAATTTTTTTAGCGCGCGCGGTTGTTACGTCAAAAGGCCCGATTTTCTACTTGGAAGTCATTCTCATGAGGATACTTGTTTTCCCCGTTTATTAACATTTCATGATATTAATATGTAGGTCCTCAGTGTTATTTCTTGTTTTTCGTTCGTGTATGTTGAAGAACGATACGAGGCGAACATTTATGAAATTTGACAAAATGCTTTTCTCAGTATTGCTTGCTTGTTCTGTGTGACGAAATTAGAAAAGCTCTTTGTGAATTCCTATTGGAAACGTTGATCGTGCTATTGCACGATCAACGTTTTGGAATAAAACGGCGGGACTATCGAAATTGTAGCGTAGTCCACCACATCAGCGAGCCTAGTTCTAAAACTGTCAATGATACTAGATAATTTTGGAACTAGGACGGTGGAAGCGATGAGAATTCTTTACGAATACATGTAATGTAATCTGATTATAACATTCAAGAGCCACGAGAGTATCAAAGGGTTATTTATATTCAAAGTCAAATCCCAAATAAAATACAAACGTTTTTCATCACGTGGACAGCATCCAATACGTGAAGATATAAATACGCTAGACACGCCCATTCGGCCCGTATCAATGAAACTGCGTACCATTCATAAATTACGTGTACGTGCGCGTTCAAAAAGACGAATGTCGATTCAAGGGCACTGTAGACTCGATTATGATTGTCGCTTCCTGTCTAGCGCGATTGTCTTTATCAGCTGAATTCTGTTTCGTAACTGTTTTGAAATAAATGATAACGATGCTTAATCGTTCATTTCTTAAGTCTACTCAATGTTTGACGTAATCAACGTTTACTTTGTTATGTAACTCAGCTATTTGTAACATTTCTCGTATAATACATTAATGTTTATTGCTGTACCATAATTCTATTTTCACACCACTTTCTTTTACCACACAAGACTTGTACAATACCTACAACTTTACTTTGTTTAACTACAAATTAGAATTGCTCTTCAATTTAAACAGGTTTTATTTACGTGAGAAATAACACGTTACATTCATACACCTGCCTTTCCTGTTTCCTGCAACCATAAACGCGAAAGTAATTAAAACAACTAATTGGCAACTTATACCATTCAAGAACAACGCAATTGGTCAAGAGTAGCCACTTGAATAATTCATCGTTACAATGTGTACGTTTAAAATAAGAAACGAAAAATCACAAGGTCTCGCAGAAACTAAAGATGAAAGAATAAAAGTGGCAATTGTATCAGTGTTCGATAAAAACAGAATCCCTTGGCACACATCCAGTGTAGAGCATGTGAAAGTGCCCACAAAGGGAACAAAAATAAATCCATTCAAGAAAAGTAAGATGGGAAATAGAAATAAAAGGAAACCGGGGTGTCGTAGAAATGAGGACCATAGCCCTAGGGGCGTTAAAGACGAAAATCGTAAAGTTAGAGTATCGATTTATTTCGGCACTTTCCATTCAGGAGGTAAATGTAAAGGGATTTTATTTTGGCTTAATAAAGTTGATATTTGATTGGTAACTGGATATAAAAATGCGAATGAAGTGTATCGAGCGTGGCAAGGGGGTCAAGTTCGTGGAGACGATCTCAATTGGTTTATTACCTAATGGATGTCTGCTGATAATTGTAACTGTACCCAGAGAGAATTCAATAATAATAATCTTCCAATCAGATTTATTCAGTTCAGTATTCATTGTAAAAATAATTTTAGATTCAATACGTCATTAGACGCCAAAAGAACTATTTGTATTATTTGTTGTGGTTATGTGTAAGTTGATGGCAAAAATAGATAGGTAAATACTAAAATATCAAGATTTTGATGTAACTGAAATACCACGATTTCTCAGGATTATATCTATATATTGCCGTCGTGTCACACATAATGACAGCCACCAATAAAAAT
The DNA here is from genome assembly GCA_018250635.1 of Telegonus apastus. NCBI lineage: Eukaryota > Metazoa > Arthropoda > Insecta > Lepidoptera > Hesperiidae > Telegonus > Telegonus apastus. The sequence continues at coordinate 5,581 of DWNY01000585.1, read as the reverse complement.
AGTATATCTTTTGTTGTATACAAAACCGCAGATAAAATTAATAACATCATTGGTGAAAATATGTTTCGCTCTTACCAATTACTCCACAATATCAGTAATCAATGACGCCCTTGATATTGCCAAAGCACTCTGGCCTACTTCCGGTGGCACCGCATTTCTCTCAATACGTGATATGGATATCAATCTGCCACTGTAGGTACTATGGAGAGAACTTCCGAAATAATCTCAACGAAAAAATTCATGAAAGACGCTACAAATAGCAATTCATGAATAATTAATCCGACGTTCTTTAGCTTCAGTGCCGTAAAAAGCGTATAAACATGTTCTTTTATTACACTTATATATATAATGCTACGAGCAGTAGTTGACTAAACAACTTTTTCACTATCTTTATCAATTTAAATAAGAACAATTTATGATAAAAGGAATCGGGACATTTCAAGTTCCCTCACGACAAAAACCCGTTACGGTATTTCTAAAACTATCATAGCTTTAAAAATATTTAGAAAGCTACCTAACAACTTATCGTTCGGCGGCACATTATAGATTATGGAAATATCCTTGCAACGTTGTGTACAATCAAACATGAATAATAATGTACCGGATGGCGGATATCATATCGCCAAATCCTTATGGACATGATTAGATAAGTCGTGATAAAGTCTCACTCCAATGAGTATGACTTTCTAAACTTCTTTATTATTTGCATTTCTTTCGAATTCGATTCGACTTGCCTTATATATCCTCATTGCAAGTAATTAACATCTTTAACGGATCTCACATATAAAAATGAAATTTTAACAAAGGTTTCTTTCAAATGCATCAAAACTTCAGTGTGTTGCATGTCTTTAAAGATTAAAGAACAGATCTACCGCATTTACAGATGTACCGATCTAATTGTGTGCCTAGTTGTGTGTTTCTTTGCATACCAAATCAACTGATCTACTATTTGCATCACGACATTAGTATATATTTGATTTTTACGAGACTTCAGCTACCCTCAATATTTGATTCCCTTTCGAATTCGACGATTGGAAATGTCAGTCGCTATTAGACTTTTGACCGATCACGAAACTGTCGGCGTTTTGTTTGTGCGTTACAAACTAGTTTAATAATATCGGATTAATTGAAAGTTGACTGCTCACGAAATCCTTATTATCAGACACTATTTTTATATATCCGTACGAATACAATACCAGCACGTAGATTAAACGTTCCGCACGTTTAATTTAGCATTTATTGAACCATGTTTGAAGGCTTTCACATTTTTATTTTCATTCTCGTTGTAGTCTTTAGCTTTGTATGAAATGAGATATTATTTTAAAGGACCATCATAAAATTGTTAAGTATTATACTTCACGCTTCCAAAAATTAAAAAACACAATAAAGTTTACAAACTAGTTTAAACATTACACGCATTACCTGTCAGTTAGGGACCACTATCAATTCATGTCTTTTACCGCAAACAGTGTGGGGTTAATACAAACATGACACGAGCGGGGATTACTTTTAAAATGTATCAACTTTCATGTTCAAACGGCCAACTCTTTCATATGCTGTCACATATTTGTCCCACAGCTAACACGTGAACGAGTTGTCGATTATCGTTGTCGATAAATCTGATATCTCTAAAGAACAAACCACTAAACAACATATAATAATCTCTTTAACTTATTAAGAACCTCATTGATTTCTTGCTGTCGGAAACTCAAGTGAATGTAAAAAGGTAGCTATTCAGATATTATCGTTACTGGAATAATAAATAATATCTATACATGACACAAAGGAAGTAAGAGAAACAAAAACCTTTAGTTAAAACTGGTTACAAATAGAAGCAAGCCGACATATATATAATGTTAAGCAACTATCTATATATCTAAGTGTACAAATAATAAGATTCCAAAGAAACAACACAAATTTGTCACTACTATGTAACAACTCCATAAACAGATGAATTTGATATACGAGACCCTCAAAGGTGAAACACAGGAACTATATACATTTCATAACAGAAATGTTTTCTCTATAATGGTACTCCCACAACAATATAAATAATGTAAACCATCACATAAATAAGAAATAACGTATAAAAGAAGTTAAATGTAAACCTCCCAGTGTAGTCTACTCCAAACCCATTAATACTTAATGCCTTTTTACACGATGAGAAGTAGTGGGTCTATTTATTTGGGCAAAGAGCCATGAACAAATTTATTCAAATAGCAAAGGAAATGGAAGCAATATATTTGGAAATAGCTTAAGAGTATTCATAAAGTGTGTTTCCCTTTGATTTTCTCATTTCACTTCCTAACACGCTCCTGTGACATGAAATAGATAAAATAACGGTTATGTCTTTCATGGGCAATTGGTTCACGATCTGTCACATGCACACCCATTCGTAGGAATGGTTTAGTCTAGCGTTTCGTTAATATTTTTCTCACTTTGCCTAAGATCAAAATATTTTATTCAAATTAGAGTTTGTAGACAATTATTTTTAAGATATCTTATAGAATAAATGATTACTTGATTATCGTTCAAGTAATCACTTATTTTACATCCGTCATCATTTGTACACATAATAATGTAAAACCAAACATACTCGTACTTTAGAATTTCGTTGTGAATCCACTCCTTTGGACAGTAAATTTCCAACTTAACCCATATGTTAGTTTAAAGTGCCCGTCCAAAATTCAGTTTGACTAGTGACAAAACTTTCACATGTAAGTATGTAAATTCACGCAGTACCCTTCGTTATAATGAAACCGACTCCAGAAATAGATTGTGTAGAATCGTGTAAATCAGATAAGCGTAGGCAACGTTGAGAAGTTCGCGACATTATTGACAAACCGCCACAAAGTAACGTATCTTCAAAGACGTAATATCGTCTTCAAGTGACTTAGTTGTATTCTAATCTTGACAAATGAGAATATACCTATTGTTGAATGAGAAATAAATATAAGTTTGCTGGTGGATTTTTTTATCATCGAGTTGATACGCTGCGAATAAAATCTTCTCGATAAGTCTATGTTATGTTTTATAACAGCGGTGTTAAGCGCTGCTGTGTTCTGGTCTGAAGGGTGTGGTAAGGGAGACACACTTATCCGAGGCATACCAACCTAGTCCTCAGGGACAGCATCGCATCTGTTGTCAACCTTAGGTAAAACTTTGATCTTATCTACGGTTAATTACACGGACTGCATGCTCGTGAAACTTCCAAACTAAAAAATAATAATTTAGTGATCTTGCGTATCATGGGACATCATAGAAGGGTACGAGACTCAATGCACTCAACAGGTTTTCTGCTGCGACACCGTAGTCATCATAGATACGCATTCGTATATTCATTCATGGGGTAAGTTTGGGCTCAATCTGCCGAAGCATTTATAAGAAAAAATACCTATATCCAAAACGCTAGGAAACCTAGTGTAAGACTATTCAAAATAAAAAGCGTTCATCAGGCATCACATCGTAATATTTATATATGTATATCTATTCTATACAATATTTTGACAGGTACTGACCGTCCTCCTTAGTACAGAAGATATAAATAAAAAATCAAAATATTTTTATTCTCGTATAAACAAATGGGTCATAATAAACAGTGGTTGGGGGCTACCCTTTGAACGGTGAACTGCTCGTGTTGGGAGGCCCCACTCTTCCATAACATCTTATACATTCATACATTTTGTGTGTTCCATTTCATGTGTCTGTCCTTTCGCGTCTGCCACGTACGATGTCTATAGATTTGAAAGCAGCTTTAGTGTTAAATTCTGAAACATCCCATACAATCACTTAATCCGGTTGCCCATTGCCTCCAATTCACGTTCCGACACAAACACGAAGATTCGAAAATATTCCACGAAAGTCCCGCACCCTTAGCTATGGAAGAATGGAAAGCCGGATTTGGTACGGATGAGTGTCCTTTCGGTGCCGTATCGGGAGCGCACCATCCGCCAGTTCAAAACATCCGGCAGACTTAACGACCCCATTGAGCGTCGCTCGTTTTGTAATGACGTCACCGGGCGATATGAAAACGTTTGTCTCGTGTACGTGTGTGTAAGAAGTTGATTAATTGGCATTGTTGCCGTTAAGTTAATTTTAAACCAACATTTTCCGTATAATCAAATATCCAGCTTCCTTCGCAGATGCTCATGTATCTCCACTCACATAATCCCATGGACTACGTATTTGTTGCTACTAGTGGACCCGCCAAAATGGTCAAAATTCGACCATAACGAAAAGAAATTAAAATTATACATCCAAATAAAAAAACCTTTTTTGTTTATACATTAGGAAAACATTCATTATAAGGAAAATGAGGTGTAATTTACTAAGCCACATTTAAAAGCGATAACGCATTTTTTGACATAGACATCGGGACACAGTTGACAATATTGTTCATTGTCAGGGTATTGTGGTCAGTAATGTAAGCGATGTATGATTTAGTCAGTTTATTTTTTATACATTTATAACAGTTATTATACAAAAAATATTATCTCTGCTCACTTCTTCTCTTTAATAACTTTTACGTAGGTGTTCCGCAAATTATCGCTCCCCGTATTGATATACCTAAATTTTGAAAGAGCATAAATGGATAGACAGTCTGATTGACACAGAGACGTTTTATTTTATTATATGTAAGAATTAATGTAGTCTTGTTCGTTTTACAAATGAGTTTCTAACAAATAAATGCAATTATTGCCTTAACATGAAGATTAAGGCAATAATTGCACATGCAGACTTCCTTATAATCAATTCTCGACAATTTCAAATTTTGACGATTTCGAAATTTAAAAAAAAATCGTTTATAATAATTTCAGAACAGCCTTGGTCTTGGTTTTATCATAAAATTAAAATCCAGTCTGGAACGATAATTTATATACTAAGGGAAATCAAGAAAATAATTCACATACAGATAACATATAACTCTGTAAGTAATGAATAGTATTCATTACTAAAATTATTAAAATCTTATTACACGCAGAGACCACGAAAATTAACGTGACCACTGAATATAACCGACACTGCAACTTCGTAACATGCGGCTAAGGCCTACGGAACGTTTATTTATTAAGCTGAGCTATTTGTTAAGCCCAAAACTCTTAATTGATAATTCAATTGCACCCAAATCACCGAAACGGAGCAGAGACGAACCGCTGGTCCGGGGTAATTCAGTTAAATTACTTACGAAATAGCTCTTGACCCAAAATAGCCTTTACCTAAAGTTGGTATAGCGAAGTTCAATATTAGATTTAGTATTTTAGTTTTGTGAAATCAAAATCAAAGTAGATGATTTACAGAATTCATTTCGAACGTCAATAATAATACATAGCCAATTAGCAAAGTGTTTTTTAAAGTTTGGAAAAGCCTCTTCAGAACACACAGTTTCAGATCCGCTTACTAGATATGTTGTGCGTCGAATTAATGATATAAATTTCAATAACATTAAAATAAGTCCTTGTTTAAAGGTCACACAACAATGTAGAATCGATGTATCCTTACAAAACGACAAATGTGAGCCACAAAATATTCACTGGCACAATAACACTTATTTTACAACAAAAGTAAAAAGACTTGATGACAT
>DWNY01000584.1:0-15596 GCA_018250635.1 Telegonus apastus | reverse complement strand
AGCTAATCTGTGGATATGACTCAAATCCACCTATAGAATTGCTGGATTTTGATTTGAAAAAAAATTCATTGTAAATTGTGTAAAGCTTTATTGGTTAACGAATATATTTTAGCTACTTCTCACATGTAGTGCATATAAAGCCTTATGCGTCAATCGCTCAGTGCTGCAGCATTAAAATAAATGTATTGCTTTTACGCTCGACATTCGACGTTCGAGATAATTAATGTATATATTTAACGAGCCGTGGTATTACAGGCCATACCCGTCCGTCACGGGGTTCCAGATTCGACCTCCGGCCAGATAGATATGAAAATTACGAATAAAGATTTTGTACAGGGTGTGGGTGTTTGTGTTTTCGTCTGTATGTGTCCATAGCACCCACGGCACAAGAAAAGTCCTAAAGAAGGGCTATGCGTATAAAAAGAATCTCAAAGGAACATTGCATCTGATCACATGAGGCCACGAAATTTCGCTGCAAAGCGAATGCTTCGTGGCCCTCGGGTTTAGCTTTAACATTTGCAATAAGCATCGAATACTGCGATGTACTATGACTTAAACTAAATGCTGATTTAATCTCCAACTAACAACCAGATTCGGGTTTCGATATTGGCCGCGCTGCGACAAAGTTAGCGTTGCGGTTGTAGTTATATTTGTCTATAGTTAGGGTTACTACACTCGAACTTTGGCAATTGCTATATGTTTTTATACCGTTAAGTAAAGGTTGTAGAATCTTTTGTGGTACGACACCGGTGGCATCACCGCCACACCTACTCCTGCCTTATAATAGCAGTGTTAAGCGCTGTTGTGTTCTGGTTTAAAGGGTGTGGTAAGGGAGACATACTTATCCGAGGCGTTCCGACTTATTCCTCAGGGGTAGCAACGCATCTGTAGCCAACTGCAGGTAAGACTGAGATCTTATCTGGGGTTGATTACAGATGTCCATGGGCGGCAGTGGCCAATTAATCAGTTGAGCTGCATGCTCTTTCCTGTGTCCTAAAAAGCTATCATTAAGTACTTCTTATACCAAATGGCATGCAAAATATACAGAATTATAGTGTGGTGTGTCGTTTATTTTCCTGTTTGCCACCCCAAACAGGCAAATAAATTAATATAGATACAACAATCGACATATCAATTAAGTTTTCGACGAATATGTCCAACCCTGTACTTTGCACTCGGCTTTGGCAGATGAAGCAAAATGTCAAACAAGAAGGGTTGATATTGGAAATGTTTGCGGTTCCATCATTTTGCCGAATTGGACTGAAAAGCAGGAAATATTAGCACGGACAGATCAAAGTCGAATAACCATTCGTTGACATGTGTATCCATGAGGACTTACTTTGGCTGTTGGAATAACTCATCCGGAAATGTCAATTTTGTATTCGTGTACACCTAGCGAAATGGCGGTGGATTAATATCATTTACGTTCAAAAATAAATCTTTAACGAATCTACTTTGAATAAAATATTTTTATTTCAATGTTGATTTTAAAACTTTTTACCCTAATCTGCCGGAACGGTTGAAATGAAAACTCATACGTTTTGGCTATACTATGAGTACTAGAGAATTTTGAGAAAACTTATGTAATATACCTACGATGTCTGTTTCAATCTACAATTTTTTATAACATTTAGACTGCATACCATATATAGGTACCATGGATACATACTATTAGGTTATTTCCAGTAGAATAGTAATGGGTCCCTTAAAACAATTGTGGAAAGGATGGTGCACACCTAATCATGCAGCTTCAATGTCGATTCCTGCATGAAGGCAAATTAGTGAATTTAATACTTTAGTCGCTATCTGAAGACCGCCATTATAAGAAAGGTATGATGACATTAGGGCATGTTCCACACGGTTAGTTATTATTTGTTCCAGCAAAAATGGTCATAAGGTCATAAGGTATATATAAATAAATAGAATCAATGTTTTCTACACATTTATACAAAAAAAAAATTGAAGTGTCTGTTTGTAATGTCAAAATAACTTTTTACTACATGCATATGAAAGTATACACGGTATCTATGAAAAAAGTACAATTAAAATAAAATTTGTCCGTTTGGCTGTGGTAATCTTCTAAACGGCTGGACCGATTTTGACAGAACTCTCACTGGAAGATAGATGAAGGTCTAAGGCGTAACTTAGACTACTTTAATTTTTGAAAGGAGCCTTAGCGCGCGCTCCACGCGCATGCGGTCGCCGTCGCGAGCGTTAATGTCAGTTGCTATTAGGCCCATTTTTTGCTAAATTACTTTTTAACGCGAGTGAAACCGCCGTGATCAGCTAATATAAAATCACGAGTTTACGCCTAAAAAGACTTAAACTTCTTTTTAAAACATAATAGGACTTCGAAATTCATACTTGGTATAAAATTTGAATTTGACAAAATTTAAGAGCAAACAGAGAGAGGTCGAGAGAAAAGTTTCTCATAATTATCTTACTTTCATGGATAAATCCGTGTTGCAAAGTTTGCTTGTTAAATAGGTCGGGAGTTAAGACGAAGCGCATTAAAACTTATAGCTTTGTTCAAACTGTTAATAAGCGCAACCTTGCACGTGTTCAAAGTGTCTGTTACCGTTGTTCTATATTCGTCGCAACTCTTAATGTCCCACTGCTGGGCACAGGCCTCTTCCCACAACTGAGGAGGCTTGGAGCGTACTCAATCACGCTGCTGTTTTACGTGTTGGTGAAGGGGGTACGAGTTAGTGGCACAAGGCCTCCGACGATGTTTAACGAGCACTATCCAATGATAACAACCGCGACCGACGGCTTTAACGTGCCCTCTGAAGCAATTCTTCGACGAATTCTGCCATTAGCGGTGCTATGCGCGCTTCGCGTTCATTCATGATGTTTAATGATTCACTTCACAATTTTAATTAACAGCCAATTTGTTTATTGAACAGACGTCTGATTGTGGTAGAACCATTTATGGATCGATTACCTTCGCCACAACAATTTCTGCTTGTCCAATAACAGCAGTGTTAAGCTACTGTGTTCTGGTTTGAAAGAAGTGGTAAAAAAGACATACTTATCTGAGGTGTTCTTACTTTGTATCAGGTGGACTGAATACTCGTTTGCTACTTACAATTTATAAAAAAATGGGTAGATTAAATTCTGAGTAAAACTACTTTTGAAATTTTCTCTTTATTCAGAATATTGTTTATAGTTGCACTGCAACTCACACTCTATCTTCGCCACTTATGGTCCATTGATGGTCACGTGTGTCCCTACAACTGAGGGAGGCCTGATGAGGTCACCTCTTGCAATAATAGGCCTTTAGGTCATAGTCCAGGCTGGCTTAGTGCGAATTAGACTTCACATAAATTTGAAACTATTTTAAAGAAATCACATGCGTGTATAGTTTATGTCATTCTTCACCGTTTAATAAGGTGATAATTCATTTGTAAACACACAAATAACTTCGAAAAGTCCAACGTGCCGAGGATATCAATCTTAGACCGAGAGGCCCCATTTCAAACTAGTATCCTATCACTGTTGCTAAACTCCGCTCGAACCCTGAACCCTCGGATGGTAGAGCACTGTATTTTTAACTATTTATTTTATACAATCTGTATATTAATAAATGAGCGTTGATAGTAGTTCTCACTTAATAAAGTAATTGCTCCAAATAAGTCGCATTACGGGCAAGAACATTGCGTTAAAGATCGACCATTATGATCCTCATTACAATTTTATAGGCTGTAACATATTATTATATATTTTCTCACGAGATGGCTGATGTAAGAACATCCGACGTCCTCGGAAAAAATGGCGATGTCGCAACATTTGCGGTGAAAGCGAAACAATTAGCGCGTTGTGCAACTCAGATAGGGTTGGCACTTTTGACACTTTAAAGTTGCCGCAGCCCTTTTTATTTTTTACTGCTGGGCACTGGCCTTATCCTGCAACTAAAGGCTTGGAGCGTACTCCACCACGCTGCTCCAATGCATGTTGGTGAAAGTGGTACGAGGTATGTTTGCAAACCATCCATAAGACTTCCGATGAGGTTTAACGACTGTTATCCAATGATAACAAACGTGACCGATGGTTTAAGGTGCCCTCCAAAGAACGGAAGTGCACGTTAAATTTTTGCTACTAATGGTCACCCATCCATTTACTGACCGCACTCGGCGTTGCTTAACTTTGTAGATAAGTTGAGATGAACATAAGTAGCCTGATTAAATATGTAAATGGGCGGCAGTGGTCACTTACCATAGGAGTAACTTTTTATCTACAATGTCCACGCTTCACGTCAACGCTTTGTCTTATATTTTACGAAGCGTAAATAATAAGTAGAGTTAATATTTATCGCGTAGTGCAAGTTAGATAGGGTTGGGACTTTTTAGGACTTCACGAAGTTTAAGGATCAAGTTTTCGTCCGTAAAACAAATGTCAACGCTTTGTCTAATATTATAAGAAGCGTAAAGAATTAGTACAGCGAAACTATTAGTTAGCGCGTTATGCAACTTAAATAGGGTTGCCACCTTTTAGCTAGCTTTGTTTGATCTATCTTTTTAGTTCGATTTTATGTAAGGGTCAAATCTTGCAACAAAATTTTATACCAGTTGACCCTAACGGATTGAGCTGAAGTTTTTCATACACTTTGAGTTTGGATGAAAATGTATGATTCGGTTTTTCATTCGAAATCCAATGGTACATGACAGACGTCCCAAGATGGCGGACCTTTTATTAACCGACTCCAAAAAGGAGGAGGTTCTATATTCGACTGTAATTTTTGTATGCATCCACATCACGATAGTATAGGCATCAAATGAAACAATACATTGTTCTTAAAAACAATTTAAATACTTTTAATTAATTAACAGGATCATTAAGCTTCAGGAAGGTTAAAGATCCTGTTAATTAAATATTGTCTTCATCAACGCTTTTTTCGCAATTCCCAAATAAAGCTAAGTTTTACGGAGCTCATAATAAACTAAATAAAGGCCCAAGATAAACTAAAATAAGCTGCAATTTCACGGTCTTGGCGTTAAAATTGAATTACTTGCTTGGAACTAGTATAATTAACACCAGCTGACCATTTTAAACAGGGCTACCATTTTGTCAAAATTCCATGAATTCCGTAATGAATAAACTACAAATGAAAGTCAAACCACGTGAATATTGCAATCTAAGGGCTAAAATCTCTTTAAATTTTCAGTTTAAGGACAATATTTATGACGCTATGAAAACAATATTTTTAAAGGTTAAACTATTCGTGGTCTAACTACTCTTGTTTCTGCCCTATAAAAGCAGTGTTGTAGGGCACATTGCTGTTAGAAATATGTTCTAGCTTAGTAATTAGTAAGTAGCAATGCTTACTGTGTCTCTTACTATATTTAGAGTTGATTACACTTGTCCATGGGCAGCAGTGGTCACTTACAATCAGATGGACTGATGAATGTTTGCTACTTCAATTATATACAAAAATACTCAAACTTTTACGTGTCATCCCTAAAATTTTTGAATGGTTAATCAAATTTATGTATATTTTGTTCATTATAAAAAAGAAAAGTCTAAAATTAATGTGGATTAAACTCGGCGAATTCATTCAAAGTTGACAACCCTAAAAAGCTCTAGAATTCTCGATGATTTCGTTCTGATAATGAAAGGTCACTCATTCAGCATTCTTGTTTTGTTGATTCTGAAAGGTTGTCATAAATTTTATTGTTAAAGTTTTCTGTAGTGGTAACAGACTTCTCGTATAAATGTCACTAGCTGTGCCCGCGGCTTCGCCCATGTGAAAGTCAGTGTGTCGCAAAATTTTCGTGCGTAATTCTGACATCCGCGGTGTCAGGATTACGCGAAAACTCTAGGATAAAAAAAGCCTATATGTTGTTCCATAATTTCCTCTTCCAGTGAAAGTCCCATTAAAATTGGTTTAGCTGTTCCGGATAATAGCTCGGATATCTGCTATTTTACGGCACACCCGAGTAACGATCCCAGCAGACGTGATTTTATCAAACCACGCGACTTCTTATCAGAAATTGTTATATTTCAATCAAACTACACAAAACCGTAATCTTCCTTAAAAATTTAAATATTTTTAAGAAAAAACTGTACAAAAATCCCTTCAGTAGATTTTGAGAAAATCGACCACATACAGAGACAGCTTTTGGGGATTTAGTATTATAATAAATATCCACAGATGCAATACAGTAAGTATAGATGCACAGATGTACGCATAAAATATATAGAGTGTCTTTGCTACTATCAAATTTTAAAAAAGGAAAATCCTTAAAAGAACACAATATTCCCTTCCTTGGGTTACATGATCATAATATATCTGCATTTTTTAGCTATGGCAGTCAATTTACACTGCCTCCATATGTTTTTATGAACCTGTTTCATAACAGCATCAGTAAATCTTCGTTACATGCATTCTCAGTTATTTATACCCAGTGGGGATGTTTCTATTATACTCCGAAGTAATAAATGTTTATTAAACACGGAACCTACAAATGATCTTATCTAAAAGGAGCATGAAATATTTCTTCGTGACCTTTCATTTTCATTATGTTTTACATATTACATTACCAATGAAGTATACGATTGACGACAATAAAAAAATAGCGGTTGTCTATGTTTTTTATAATCTCGCTGTTTCATCTTAAATGCTTCTTAAATGGTTAATCAGATTTTTACGGGGCCTTAAAACAATGATAAATTATATAGCGTTGAATGAAATTTTATAACCACTAAAATATTTACGATTTTGTGTAAACATTTAAAACTATAAAAGTGGTCGCAAGCTCTGTGAGCCCGTAAATTTAATCTATACTAGGATTTCCACAGTGCAAACATAAAATTTACGGATTGGATAAAATAGGTAGGTACTGTAATAGGTAAGTAAGTTAATATTATCTTAAAAATATAGATATTATTATCGGTATATATTTATTGCATTTAAAGAAAAACTTCAAATATAATTATTTACTTTTACAAATATTTTTTTTAAACTTAAAACGGAACGTCATTATGGCCTGAATTTATTTGCGCGGGAACGACCCTAACTGCCAATTATGGCGGCAAGGGCGTCTATATTATTGCTATTTCTCTTTATGTTTAAAGAACATTGTTAACACTGTATTAATTCTAGTAACTGACAGATATATACGTCAATGATCTAAGTCAATGCTTGAGCTTGTTTTTGGATTTTACCATCGAGATATTACATATGTACTAAATTACTAGCGGAGCTACTTCAAACATAAATCGTGTTTTTTTTTGTGATTTACAACTTAAAGTCGCTGAAGCGCTGACAAATAACGTACCGTCTAACTTATCCTTCATAACTGCAGCGCTTGATTTGCTACATAGGGTATTCATGACATCCGCACAGACTATGAAAAGTGCGGTACTGTTGCCGCAGTTGAACGAAACACAATACTTGTATGCAGTATCTCCTCTAATACTTTAGTACATAGTATCTCAATGGACTTTACCTATATTTTTATAGCAAAGTATGTGAAGACTTTTTGGTTTTCACTTTGGATTTTATGAAAAAAATATAACAAAGATACAAACGACTTCTCGCTCACTACAATGTAAAAAATAATAAGTTGGACTATTGTTACACAAAAATATATACTTAAGTAAAAATATATTGCGTCATAATATGTATACTTGTACGAAGTTGCTAGGTAGGTAAGTATATATGAAACCTTTATTTTTTAATCTTTGTTTATTTGTACGGGGATAAGCCTAGGATGATAAATGTGAAAGTCAGTAATCAACGTGCGATCTGAACCAAGCAGCGCGCAGGACTTAATAATTAATACCTACTTATTAGCTGCCTTTAAAACTATGTTGGTCCCAACCTACAGCATATAGTTTTGTTTTTATAATAATTTATTTAATTAAGAAGTGAGTTGACGATCATCAATCGCCTGAACATCTTTAATCTATACAAATAAATAAAACTGAAGTGTCTGTTTTTAATGTCAAAATAACAACTTTTTACTAAATGAAAGTATACACGCTACCTAAAAAATAATACAATTATATATTTTTTTCTGTATGTCTATCGGTCTGTCTGTCTGTTTGGCTGAAGTAATCTTCTAAACGGGTGGACCGATTCTGACGGGATTTTCACTGGGAGATAGCTAAAGATCTAAGGCGAAACTTAGACTACTTTAATTTTTTAAAAAGCATTAGTCGCGGGCGTTAATGTCAGTTGCGGGCAGATATCAATGTATGCCTTTTTAATTCTTTAACTCTGGTGAAACCGCGGGATTCAGCTAGTTATACCTAAGAATCATCTCCATCAAGTCATCTTTCAACTAAAAAACCGCATTAAAATTGGTTCATCCACAGGTCGATTGGTACATAGATAGTGTCTATTAGATACTATGTATAATTCGATACTGGTAGGTACTTACGTACACATGTACGATTTTTAGCTTCAACTAATGTAATGACGGTTATTCAAACAGGTAATAATATTTACACGTTTGAACCATAAAACAGGGAACCAAGAATGCGGTATAGACCACTTCGCTGCAATTATTGTTATTGATTTAAATTGGAGTCGCATTAAATCTACCTACGGTTTTATTCAAACTTCCTAAACAAGTTGACATAATGAATTAATTAGTATCGTACTTGTTGTCAACAGCATTCATTGCTAGTTTTAATAATATAATACTTAGCTACTGGTTTGAAGATCTCAACTGATCTACAAAGTTATGCAACGTCGGGCAAAGTCAATAGATGGATGGGTGACCGCTATTATCAAAATTTCGTGCGGAGAGCACGTTAAACCCTCGTTTCCGGTTATTATCAATCCATAGCAGTCGTTTAAACCTTCTTGTAGGGCTAATGATTTAAATCTTTGGGTAATACCAAAATTTTGCTGACACGCTATAATCCCAGGATTCTCTGTTATAAGTGCTATGTATAATTCTACAATATATACAAAGACAAACTCATATAAATAATTATATACTCATAGAAACCAGAACATAAATAATAACATTACGACAGAATTTTTCCCTGACCGGAATTCAAAACCTTTCAAACCTTTTCAAACGTGCATGCGATGTCCGACGCATTGCATTTGAGGTTATAAGCATAATATTATGCGTAAACGAAGCCGCAATAGTTAAGTAAGTTATTTTTCAATATGCATGCAAGTTTTTATCAAAATGCATGCAACCGGACGAGACGTCATGCAGCCGTCCGGATTATTGGTTGAGTGGACGCAAATCGCAATGCGATCTAGTTATTTGTATGCAATGATGTTTGTAATATTCGTAAAACAAGTATGCAAACTGACGGACGTTCCAACTTAGTCCTCAGGGGATTTTTATTAAAGCAAATTGTTTTAGATTAGTACGTACACTATATTAAGGATTTGTTTCCCAGTTAGGAGTTAATGTTTATTTACACAGTGAGACGACTTCTCGATAATGCTTTATATATATTGTAGATCTTCCCTGTAAAATATATAAATATGTTAGTTACATACACGCCCGATATTTCTCAGGGATAGCAATGCATCTGTGATTTATAGGTAAGACTAATCGGATTAGTGTCAGATGTCGTGTGATGATTATGGTCGAATTTCAGCCATTGAAGCGGGTCCACTAGTTTTTTTCAATATAAGAGGTAAATTTAATAAACGGTAGTTAAAAGTATAAAACTGGACTTCTGATATTTCATGGGTCTGTTCAATTTGGTTTAAGCAATGCAAAATGCAAAGTAAAACGTTGCAAGAGAGACGATTATTAGTATTCAGGATATGAATTATTTCGAACGCACCATTTGTCACGCCAGTCGCGTGCCATTACGTGAGAATCTTTATGTCATAACTTTACTGTTTTTTTCGGGTGATAGAACGGACAAGTTACAAATCGATTGGAATTTACTTGAATACGAGTTTAATAATATTTAATGAATTTAAATTAATTTAATTGAAAACGTTACGTTAAGTTACTAAGGTGAAGCCTTATTACAAGTAGACATGTAAGAGAGAGTCACTCACACGAGATATTCGAAATGGTTCTCAAACGTGGAATCGACCAATCAAAGCAACGAATCTGTAGCCGAACTTAGGTATAGTCCAATCATATTATAGAATGACTATATTATTGATATCCATAGATCACTAGAAGACAGTAATCACTTTTTTTAAGAAATGAATGTTCATTTACCGCTCTAATTACGTTAAAAACGAAAATAAGAATTTAACAACCTACTAACATTGCTTTTCAAAACTGACGGATGCATTGTAACATATTATTTATGTTGTATTTAATACATAATTTAAATACGAAATCCAGATGCAATAACTCTAAAGCACGTAATTTAGCCAGAGATTGTAAACATATTTTATTATTATATATTTGCATTTAGTTTTACGAAAAGTATTATTAATGAAATGAATCTACTTAATATATTCAAATAATATTAAATTGATAAAATCCTGCAGTTTATTTAAACCTCGAAAGCTATTTAAGGAATTGAATGTGGATTTAAATTTTCATCACGCTTTATTGGCTGTTAAAAATTCCTTTACACAATACGAGGCGCGTAGAATAAAGATATATCTACACATTGACGATTATATGCGCATTTGTAATCCATTGACGGTTTTGTTAGCAACTAAAACACGCGTAATCAATTGGACTCGTAATGTATTGTTGCACGTTATGATGGTTTGCGTAATCAAGTCGTATTAGATTTAGTAGTCCGTATGACCACTTACCTATTGACCGGCGATGTTTAATGGTACTAGTATTATTTATGTAAAGTCGAGTTATTTGCAATAGTAGGTTAACACCTATACTAGTTGAATAACGGTTGTAACTAAAATAAGTTAGGTAACAGTCCAAGTAATTCTAGTAATTGGTAAACGTTTTTACATAACGATAACTTGAGACTCTACACATGTTGTGTTAAGGACTAAACGTCGAAAAAGTTATTAACGAAACGGACATTTTTATTATTTTGCGCTTGTTGACAAAAACTGTTAATTTTACAAAAAAAAAAGATTAAAACATAAATCGTTAAATTGTAGTTTAGTTTTATTTAAAATACTTTTATCTTAAAATGAGTCAGAAAGGAGCAGTTGCCGACTACCTTAGAATGAGCCGATCATCCTAGTTCTGGCAGCAACGCATCTGCGATTAATTTAAGGTAACACCTTCATTTAATTTGAAATTAGTAACTTAGATTATGGTCGGCAGTGACCATTTAGCATCAGGTATCCTATTTCTGCCTTATAACAGCAGTGTTAAGTGCCGCTGTGTTTTTGTTTGAAGGGTTTGGTGAGTGAGACATACTTATTCAAAGCGATCCAATTTAGTTCTTAGGGGTAGCAACGCATCTGTGGCCGACCTCAGGTAGGACTGTGATCTTATGTGGGTTGACTACAGATGTCCATGTGCGGCAGTGGCCATTAACCATTTACCATACCATACCATACAATTTACCATCATGTGGACTGCATGCTTTGTTATTTCAATTAAATAAAGAAGGTGGTGTGTGCCGGTTTACTACTGTTTTTTTTTTATGTTCAAGAAAAAAGGTTCTCAAAGGTAGGAAACGTCTACTCTCAGTTTCTAATGGACACAACCGTACCCATTTTTGGGATAATGCTAATGGACAATTCACACTGATACAAAATCCTTGTTCATATTTTTTTTATTCATTAATTTACGAATTGTTTTAAAAGTCAATTTAGTAAGGTTAGTAAGTACATGGTTCCTTCAGGGAATAAAAGTTTAAGATATTGTTTCTCGTACGTTATTAAAATAAAACAGTAGAGACGTCTCAGAAGTTATTATTAGAGAAAATCTTAGCTGTACCTACAAACGCAAAAAATTGCGCCCTAACTTTTCCTTTTGGTAACTTATTACAAAGTTATACGGTAAATAATATTTTCCTTGCTTTAGGTAGGCACTTGTTATACTTAGGTTATGTTACGCCTAGGTTTTTAAGTTAGTAGAAGTTAACTTAGAAGTATAGATAACCTTTTTTTACACGGCTACGTCAGAAGGAGGGTAATGGTTTTTGAGCGTATGTATGTACCTATGTCCATTTTGTTGGCACATCCCGCAGCCCTAACGACTGGACGGATTGTAATATATGAGGTGTCGTTAGAATTCTTGTCATAGTGACATAAGCTATGCAATTTTCAAAATGTCTAACGTAGAAAAAAGGGGGAGATGGAACGAAATATTTTTTATCATAACGATATGAGTATTAAATGAATATGGTTATCAAAGTAAATTGCGATTAGCTGCATTTGGTCGTGATAACGAAAACACGCGTATCAACGCAGCAATAATGGAAACAAAAATGCAGCAAAAAACGCGTTTTTTGTATCGAGCGTTTATTTATATTGTAGAAGTAGCAAATGAGCACGTATTCCACCTCATGCTATTAGAATCCTGAGGTCAACCACAAATGCTACCCTTGAGGGCTAACCTAAAAGGCATCGGATAATTATCCGACGCAGTCCTTACTTATGTCTCCCTTACCACATGTCGGACTCCCTAACCTAACCTAACCTAACCCTTTATATCCGAACACAGCAAATTATTTTGCGATATTTCGTGACACGAAACGGAATATCATTATAGTGTTTTTTGTTTTGTAATTAGTTTTCACGATTTTGAGCGCAGAGCCATCAATTCTTGATGTGCTGTATTTAGCTCATCTATTATAACCATAGTTTCACAATCGTTAATCACTAACTAGATAATCATTATTACATTCATAATTAAATAATGATTGCGTTTTGCGTCATCTAGTATATTAGTATTGATTTCATTCGGGCAAATAACTTGACTCATCAAATAGATATTTTTAACTGTATAATAATTGATTGTTGCTTCCGGGGTCCGAAACATTTTTTTAAATTCGATTAAAATAGATTTATATTTCAAGCAATGACAGCTTTAAGATTACCATTCATCGTGGTTATTTTAATAACTTAAGCTATCCAAGAACACTTAATCTTAAAAACAAATGTAAAGCGGTTTGAAAGATATGCTATAATAACGAATATTAGGCACAAACAGAAAGAGACGCAAAAAACATAACCCTTCTTTGCAGTTATATAACATACAAAATAACTACAACCATTTAACGATAATAACCGTTCAAACACCAAATACAAGCTACAGCTTCACTATTGTAATTTGTACTATTTCGAAAGAAGAATCATTCTCACGCTCCGAAACCTTGATTTGATTTATTTATCTGTGAATGTATGTGAGTTTCTATTATATCTTAGTCGTAGATACAAGTACAAAGCGATGTCTTTTTATGGGAAACAATTGTATGACACTATGTTTCTTATATGGTTATGACTAAAATAATATAACAGATATCACTGTAATGGCTGTACATCAAAGATTGAAAAAATGCCGTAACTCATTTAATAAATGTTAAAGTTACTCTTGGTAAAATACTTGCGACATTTTATCCTTTACGAATGACCAATTCTTATATATTTTTATGCATTTGGTTTCTCCGAAAGAGTTCCAGCGAATTTAACGAAATTTTTTATTCACAAAGTCCAATAGATAGTTAAAAGTACCACTTTTAAATAAACAAAATCCAGTTTCAAAATTAGATCCATTATTTTTTCAATTTTAATTATTAATCCTCCAAGAGATCCATTTTAGATGTCATCACCGTGACAATCGGTTAATATATTTAGACAGGAAAAAATTAAGAAAAAAATCTCGCATGCCATCTGTTATTTAGTGAAAAGCGCTGGTATTAATCAATACATACAATGTAAGCTATCTTTGTAAATGTTATTTTAAAGTTGATCTCTATATTCAAGTAAGTACATGTATGTTTGTCAATATATCCGTTTGCAAATAACAGTTTGCGGATATGTTGACGTTGTAAAACTATCGCCGTCCGTTGGTTTAACATTAAGTATGCGTGGTCCGACCCAAAACTCAGCCTTCTGATGGTTACCAACGATCCCGGGATATTCAGAGTTCACAAAAGATGTTTCAAGGATATTTGATGTAGAAAGCCTTATCACATTAACCTACATATGAATTTATTTTTGTTGTATAACGTTTTACTGAATGCAAATCGTATAATTTGTGTTGTAGTCGAACGTATATGTAAATTGTAGGTTGTATATAGGTACTATACCAATCGGAAAATTTTGGATCGCTTTAGTATTTTTCTCGAGAAGTCAAACTTTGTACCCGACTACGTCAAAAGGAGGGTAATGTCCATTTCTTTTGCACGCTCGACAGCCGAAACAGCTTGGTGGATTTTAACATATGACCACAAAGGGTCCTACCACCTTTAGGTGCAGGCTAGTAGATAGAACGTATGCCTATTATCAAATTTCCATAAGGTTATAGGTTTAACGCTGACCCTATAGCCTTCGAAGCACGGAAGCGTGCATGATATTTAGTGATCTGGTAACAACCATTCATAAAACTTACGCCTGTCTCAACAATCTACTTTGTACACCGGGTACGGTCTACAAAATAAGTTAACTATAAAATATTTGAAATCACTGCCGCCCTTGGACATTTGTTATCAACCCATCTTATAATGTTATAAGAGATTGGCAAATTTGGTTGCCACTTCTTAGGACTAAGATGAAACCCCTCGGATAAGGATGTCTGCCTTGAAACCAGAACACCAGGTCTTAATGCTGATGTTATTAGGTGGAAATAAGTGTGACATTGGTGCCGCCAAAGTTGAACCACAAAGAGTTCTACCATCTACATAGTTTCATATCTGGATAACCTTTTTATAATTTTACAGGTTTTTCTTATTAAAGCCCTTTCGTATTAAAATTACATTGCTTAAACATGAGAGGAAGTCCGTTATAATTAATGCAAATCTTTCAACGAGATACATATTCAGTTATTCAAAGGTTAATTAATACGAATGCGTACTGTTAAGGCTTAGTGCATATGAAAATCTAGATTTTCTTTAGGCGACGTAATGTAGAAATCTTCAGTGATAGGACGATGAACCGAGAGGAAATTTAAGTTGAAAAATCTTATTTATAACTTCGAATGTATTGATAAGTTTGTTATTTACACTTAGTTCCTTGTTTAACTGCGATACACAAAATATGTCACAATACTTTTCTACGTATTTATGTTCTAATCAACTATATTAGACCATTGTATACTCATAAAATAATATCGTGCCTACCATAATTAAAATTCCCGATGAGGCTTATTTTGTTTGGGATATCAAGTCAAGAATTTATTTTTATTTAGAACGTAGTAGATCTTTGTGCTTCGACTCTGATTGCACGATCGCCGAGCATGACAATAGTTGGATTGCGTATCGTATCTTTTTTCTACTTCCAAAACTTGACCAGTGCTTTCGACTGCGGCCCAAACTCTACTCACACTGAGACCCCTCACCAATAGAGGTTCGACTCCAGGCTACCACCGCGTTGCCTATTTCTGTCTCATAGAAC
This sequence comes from Telegonus apastus, assembly GCA_018250635.1. Lineage (NCBI taxonomy): Eukaryota > Metazoa > Arthropoda > Insecta > Lepidoptera > Hesperiidae > Telegonus > Telegonus apastus. The sequence goes on along the minus strand of DWNY01000584.1, from coordinate 163 downwards.
TTCAGACGCTTTGTTTTCGTGTAAGGAGGCATCCCAAGTTAGTGTTAGGGGCATCAGTGGTCAAGAAGAAACCAATTCTGACCCATGGGAATTGGAATTTTGTGGACACTAGCGCCGATTGACTTCAATATTGGCTGTTTATTGGGCGAAAAAAAAAATTTTT
>DWNY01000583.1:0-15596 GCA_018250635.1 Telegonus apastus | reverse complement strand
GATTCGCGCTTGTTTCTCATGTAAGCGTTCGTTCCCGCGTCGTATGCGATATCACCATTTCCACGTATTCCATCCGCGTAATCTTATTAATATCAATAAATTCGTCTCCAATTTAGACAATTTAGATTCGCTACTAGCGTCGTCAGTTGTTTTATGGTCGATTATTAGTTTCAGTCTTGGAATAGTATCTCTCCAGGTAAACACCACTTTTGGTTTAAAACCAATCATAACCATTAATGTTTTTGTCATATCGAGTAATTTGAATATCAGAGTTAATAACGTTAAGTCCGAGAATAACATGTCAAAACCAGGTAAGTAAAGTCAAAGCCGAGTTTTAATGTCCAATCCGAGTGAAACGTCAAATTTTAGTAAAATGTCAAATCCGAGTGAAACGTCAAATCCTGGTGAAATGTCTAATCTGGGTGAATACGTTTTATCCAAGTGAGAAAATTCAGGAATGATTTCATAACTGGTGTAAATTTTAAAAACAAATATATATTTTTAATGTTTACATCAATTTTGATCCCTCCCCTGGTTGTCTTAAAAATCAGACAAGAGGTGGCGTTACTTTAGAAATACTAAGTCTTTTACTAATCGAAAGAATGTCACAAATCGACTGAATCTGTAACACCTATTCGATGTTTTCGAAGAGTTAGCGTAAACCACCACACTCTAATAAATAAAAAAATAATAAACACCTTGGACTTAAACGGCATTCATTGGGTTCTCGATGATGTTAACTGGAGTGGTGGTGTGCCTCTTTCGGCGGAAGATGAAATCCATGAGACTGACGCTGCGGCGTGGGGTGCTCTCTGGGAGGAACGACTCTATCTCCCCGCTGCTCCTGGTCTCGACCACTGGTTGCTTTACCACACGCACTGGTTCCTCGTTCGCCTCCATGTAGAACGCGTTTCCGAATTCCACAGAGTAGGCTTTGGAGTTGATGAGGTTAGCGAGTGTAGGGAGGTCGATGTCGGCGAAGGAGTGCGGGCGTTCCAATCGACGCTTTAGAACGCGCGCGCGAACAGCGCTCGCGAGGCTCTCGCGTGATGACGAAGCGCCGTTCGTCATCTTCGGACTGAACGAGCCGTTCTGGTTCTCTGTAATTTGTAACAAGCAAGTTTGTGTCAAATAAATTATACTCGATTTTGGTTCACTGAAATACGTTAGATTTCACGTAAACAGTAGGTATTGATAATTATGTTACTGTTGCAAATTATATAAAATTTTATTTGTCTTGTGTCTGACTATAGTGCTATATGAAAGAATTAAGGCAACACCGTATAATTACACTTTTCCGATGAAGACAAATCTAACAACACATGATTCTTCAAATTATGGATTGTAAAGAATTCTTTGTCAATCTTTTAAAAGATTCTTGTGGATTTCTTTGTCTTTATCAACTTACAAGGTTAGACATGGTATAACAATATTCAATTGGTAGAATCAGGTAAAACCAAGGTGAGATTTACCCCTGGGAATGGAAGCCCTGGGTGAAGGTCCGCCGTCCTCGTCAGTGTGTCCCTCCGAGAGTGTTTCCAGTTGTCGTGGTTCAGGGCGAGAGGGCTCATTTACTTCCACTTGGATGAAGTTGCCTGCAGATGATGTTGATGGCTGCGGGTCCTGGAACATATTATGTAATCTAAATTCATCAAACATTTTAAGGAAGTGACATGCGATTTTGAAATTTTGTCACACTGTGAATATTTGAGAGCGGAATTACCACAAAGTTATGAAATGGAAATAAGTGATGTAACGTCATTTTACTCCAAAAAACTTTAGTTTCTAAGAAATGGAATCGATAATTTGAAGTCGTTTTCATTGTGTCTATTATGTAGCGTAAAACTTCAACCAGGGTAGGACGTGTTTTTAACATTTAAACTTTTAAATTATCAAAAAAATCACTAACATCGTAGAGGTCCCGGACATTGTTCAGTTGGGTCTCGCCGATGCCATCCAGGAAGTAAGTGACCATGTTGCCCTTGCCCTTCACGTCGACCGTTCCTCGGCATCGCAGCCTGTAGCCTCGCGCGGCAAGGATCTCATACACTTCTTGCGTCACCTAGAGAAAGGATTCGCTTGCTACATATTATACAATAACATGACACAAATGGAATATAAATCGCATTGAAAATATTTTTTCGCTAATTTCAAGCCGCAACAGCTGCTACTGCTTGTTATTAATTTAATCTTTGCAAATTGATATCAATATTAGCAATATGTACTTTTGAAGCGTTGTTTACATTGTTTTAATTGTGTGCGTAATATGCTCAAGCACACAAATTCCGAGAGATATGTCGTTTTTGTCGCCAGCATTTTTTGGCCAAATCATTTTTTACCAACTGTTGATGGACGGCTTTTGACACTGTTATACCTACTAATATTTTGATACTGTTTATTTGGCATATAGGTACATTTTATTATGATATATACGATTAAGTTACAAGTTACATTAAATTATTGTGGTACCACAATCGCACGCTAGCGCAATCTGAAAATCGGTGATCCTCATTTTGGACTTGTGATACCTGGATGTGGTCCAGCAGGCCAGTGGAGTCCATGCGAGAGGCCACGTTGACCGCGTTGCCCCAGATGTCGTACTGCGGCTTGCGAGCTCCAATCACCCCCGCGACCACCGGCCCGATGTTGATGCCTGTTGGAATAACCAATCGTTCCTAACATTGCGAAATTTTGAATTTTGACATCACCAAATACCGCTACCGACGTTATTATCATATATGCACATTTCAGTTATGAAAATTAATATGACAAGACAACACAATGCGCGGGCGATTCGCAAAAAATTTAGATATACAATATTTCTTGATTTTGCAATATCTACTAACACCCTCAGACCACAAAAGATAAAACAAGCCTCCTTCAGGAGTATACCAATTTCGACGAGCTGCACACATATACATATCGAAGTCATGAATTTAAATTTTGCATCAAACACACTGATATGTCAGTGAAAGTTATTTTTGTGGCTTTCAATTTTATTGTAGTATAATATTTGTCAGTGTCGAAAATTTCTCATACAAAAGGAAACACGCACATCGAAGAGAAAGGCTTAGTATATCTTTCCCAGTCTGAGCCTACGCCTATGTTGCGCAAGCGATAACACACACTATTTTATGTTGAAGTAAAATTTTTCGCAAATCACCTATCGCATTGCATCGCAAGCTTGCAACTGGTTGGCTTACCGATTCTGATGCGGAAGCTATTGAAGGAGTGCTCGTTGACGTATTGCAGCTGTTCGCGGAGACGCAGCGCGTAGTCAGCCATCGCCGTGACGTGGCGGTAACCGCGCAGGTCTCTGGTCGCAACCGTCAGTCCTGAAGAAACAAAGTGTTAATAAGCTACCTGAATGTGTTGCAAAATTATTAAGGGTCGTTGCTTTCAGTCTTGTTTTGTGATTCAATATATTTTTTCATATTAACGTTCAATGATATGTCAATATAGAAAGGAAAAGAGATGAGAAAGTTACACAATCGTTCATACATAGAACGCTATTAACAATACAAGAGATTGCATCCATGACCGGCATAATTAATAAAAACTATGTTAATGTGAATCGAGACGTGTTTTAAACACCAATAGATTATATTATTTTTGCTTCAAAATATTCAATAATAATTGTGTTTTGAACGAAATCTACACTCACAAGAAAGTCATCAAATTACAACCTCACTGAATACCAGCCAATTTAACAAAAAAAAATCTTATCAAACAAACCCGAAGCCGCCATGTACGTAGCGCCAGTGCTCTTGATCTTCTCAATGTACTTGAACTGCTCCTCAGCGAGGATCTCGTCGAAGTCCGCGATGATCTCGTTGAGGAGGCGCAGGCACTCCACACCCTCGTTGTTGCCCTCCAACTCGACGTAGAACTCCGAGAAGTTCGGGATCGATGCGAACATCACGCATACTGACTCGCATTGCTCGTGGTACAGCTCCTGCGTATTTTGACAGAACCTTGGTGTAATCTATAGGCTGGAGAATAACGAGAGATTCGAGAGGAAAGGAAAGTGAACTGATATCAGCTTTGAATGATTTTCTCAAAGATGAAGGTTGCGAAGACTAACAGACAGTAATTGGACAGTAAGACGAAGTTTTGATCACAATGATTTGGATTTCGAATGAAGATCCATGCTCACAAATGAATCACTGTTGGTCGGTATAGTGGTCGATACATACATAGATTGATAGATATACTTTTTTGTTAAACAACGATTTAATAAAGACAAAAATATAGTTATATCATAGAGTAAATTACACACTTTTGATTTTGGTAATCAGATTCTGTTTTCGTACTTAATCACAATTAGAAAGTATTTCCTCTCATATTTTCGAAATCTTCATATCATTATTTTGTTCATGCAAATTATTTTCATGTACTTATCGGTGTATTTATTCGTACTCACATCGATGTTCTTGTCGCTGTTCAGGAAGTGCTGTGCCACGTGTTCCGGGAGGATGTTGGCCAGAAGCTTGCGGTTGTAGGCCTCGAGATGTTCCATTTCCTCTTTCTCATCTGTGTCAATAATTGACTTAATAACTTCATATAGAAAATGTATTATTTAATAATTTCTCATTAAAATTATTGTATCATAAAAACATGAGTTACTACAACGTGGTTACAATTATTTTTCTCTTTTAACATTTAAGTAACCGAACATACATTACCGGACATTAGGACACATTATGTTAAATAAACTAATTGGCAATTTTTTACCAACATTCAAAATCTTGGCGTGTTACTTTAAGTTCACAATAGACCCTTTTTGTTCCTCTAGACTACTCTAAAATAATACGACAGACGATTCATGAAGATTAGTTCAAACATACGAACCGTTAGCTTGCAGCTTCCAGATGAAGTCCAGGCGGTAGGTGCTTTCTGTCTGCTGTGAGTGCAGGATCAGGGCGATGGTGGCGCCAATAGCGACCACGACGTTGGTCCATTGCTGGTTCCAGTCCGTCTCGCATTCCGGGTTAGACCTTTAATTGGTTTTTATGTATAGTACTTAAAATATTATTGAATTGATAAAAATTCTTCTTGAAAAAATGAAAAAAAGAGTCAATAATTATTGTTTACATTTAAATGCGTTTTTATAAACAAGACGACGATGGCGATGTTATTCCTTTATCCAAAAAGTAATGTTATGTATACAAATTAAATGTTAATGGCGCTTCAATTCATAAGTCAGATAAAGCGTTGAAAAATGAAAAAGCTTGCCATTGATTTCAATTTGATGTAAGGAAGTTTTCGAGTCCTATTGAGTTATCACCGCTTCATTACCTGGGGTCTACCGAACTTAAGACAGAAATGAATGATATAGACAACCGAACACTGAATATATGTACTCTACTACTCTACTAATTGAAGTAGATATAACAATTGATTGACGGTCACGACATCGGTTTGTCACGCAGTGGGTTTCGAGTTCGATCCCCGACCAAACCGATATCTGAATAACTAATTTAGATTTCTATTCTGTTTCTGGTTGTTTGCGTATTCGTCTTTGCGTGTTTTCATGGCACCCACGACACAGGAGAAAATCTTAGTGTGGGACTAAGAGTGTAGGAAGCGTTATTATAAACACCAAAACGATTGAATCATCATTGGACATAATTAACAACGATTAACCATAATAAACAAAAAGTAACCAGGAATATAAAAAGCAGTGATAGCCTCCTAATGGTTGAAACCCGACCTCTCAATCGGGGGGTCCGAGGTTCAAACCCCAGGCATGCACCTCTGACTTTTCTAAATTATATGCGTATTAGAAATGAATTATCACTTGCTTTAACGGTGAAGGAAAACACTGCACACCTGAGAGTTTTAAAAAAAAAAAATCTCGAAGGTGTGTGAAGTCTACCAATTCGCACTTGTCTAGCGCGGTGGACTATGGCCTAAAAGCCCTCTCAAACTGAGAGGAGATCCGTGCCCAGCTGTGGGACAATAATGGGTTGACGACAACAGGAATACACAAACAAATCTTACGTTGGGTGGTACACGGGATTCAGGTACTTTTGCACGGTGACGCCGACGTACGCCGCGCAGATGGACAGAAGGATCATCGTCTTCAGCATCGTGATGAGGATCTGGTGCACCGCGCACAGGACCATCAGCAGCAGTGTCAGTTGCAGGTAGTACTGTAGGAAGAAAAATCATTAGCTTTCTTCTCAGAACAATAATTAATTGGCGTGTCCATGTCGACGATATTTGCTACGAATCGAACGCAGTTGAGATATAATTATGTAGCTGTTTGAGGTTTAACTAAGTTGTAGGATGTAATGAAGTACTAGCTATTGCAGCAAATTTTGCAAATATTACGATATTTAATATTAAAACGAAAAGTAGACTTTCTTATGTAATTGTAATTAGATTGCTTTAAAAAATCATCTTAAAGAGAAATACGATGGAAAAGATATTGTAGTTTCTAAATACAGCAATTTATTGAGAAATATATAGAGATTACTAAAAGTAAAAAAGAAAAATATTTGAAGAATAACAATTCGTTATTACCTCATTCACATCAAGGGGGCATGATCCAGTTTCATTGCGAGTCCTCGGTCCACTTGTTTGACCTATGCCGACGTGGATTCCCTGAAAAATAAATTAATAATGAAAGCGTTAAAGTTTTGGGAATTCTTAATTCAAATTCTGGAAATGTTGGGAAAATCATATTACCTATTAAGAAGATACGACTTACGCGCGTTGAGGTCTAATTAGATTTAATCATTGTTTCCTACATAATTATTGCCATAATCATTGTAATTTGATATTTCGGTTGTGTCACTGTTAATACAATCAATTATGACTAGGTATTCACCTAGCTAACATAATTATGGGTCTCATAGTTACAATATCCGACATATTCCAGGCACATAATGGCTCAGTAATGGCATGTATTTCGTGCCTTTGTACTTCTGGTTAGAATACCAAGTATACAGCTCCATATTATCTATATGACTATGTATTACATTTAATAACTCGGTGGACCTAATTTCTTTCACTTCAGACTTACAGTTCTTTCACGTACCAATTTTTATAATAAGAGTTTATAAAAATATTTTTAACCTCTTCCCAAATTAAATGTAATAAATACATTAATTATGTTTTGGGGTTGTGGTATCGTACTTATGCAAAGGATGTTGTTAAAAGAAAACGAAAAAAGTTAATTTCTTAAAAAAAGCACAATTCATTATTAATTTTATAACCCACTTTGGAAATTTGTTACCTCCATAAGAAACTATACGTATAGTTTATTAGAGCGTTGTTGTTTATGCGATCACAATGTTTACTAACGCAATGACGTCACGAAACAAAAATGAATTTGTTAGGTTCTATATAGTTGTAGTGAAAAAATATATATTATTATTATTATTAGGTACTCAATGAATAATTTCAAACATTTCCCATAAAATACTCTATTGTTAATTTGTATATTGTTATTTGACTTTACCATGATGATTTGCACTTGCAACGCGATTGCGACCACTACGAGAGCTGACATCAGTTGCGCGAGTCTGCGGTTGTTGTGCACGCGCTGGGAGAAACGTTGGATGCGCGGAGGGATGTTCTGCGGGTAATATTTTTTTATAAGAATGACATCGAAGGTGGTAGCATAATTTGTGGTTCGACTTCGGCGGCAATAACTTTCTGCCCTATAGAAACAGTGTTAAGCGCTGATGTGCTCTGGTCTGAAGGGTGTGGTAAGGGATTATACTTATTAGAGACGTTCCAACTTAGTCTTCAGGGGTAGTAACGCATCTGTAGTCAACCTTAGATGGGACTCTAAACTTATCTGGGGTTAATTACAGATGTCCATGAGCGGTAGTGGCTACTTATCATCTGGTGGGCTGCATGCTCGTTTGCTACTTTCATAAGTTAAAAAAAAGTAACAAACGAGCCTGCCGACCACCTGGGAAGTGGTTACTGCCATCAATATAATATATATACCACCAATATACATGCCGCCGCAATATGCCGCCACCTCATATCAAGCTTTCTCATAGCCGCAATGTTTGTGTTGATTATAGCTATTATTTAATTAGCTATTCATATTAAGGAGTTCCAACTTAGTCCTTAGGGATAGCAACAGATCTTTGAATGATTTCTCAGTGCGTGATTTTATTTCACAGCTTGTTATAGATTGTGATTGTGGCAGTGAAAACGTATACCTATCAGATGAATTACCTATATGACAATTCGCTACGAACGTTATACGATATCAAAAGATATACCTATCCTATACAAAATTATTAAGTGTCGATTATTAATTTTTTTAAAAAACAGTAGCATAAATCCTATAACTCACCTTCAAGTCTTTGCACAGAATCAGGTATGTCACGACGAGAACCACAATTGCGCAAACTGACATCGTAGCGAGATTGGCGTATGACCTGCGCGTAAATACAAGTAAAATGAATTTATGATTTAAAATATCTAACGTTTTCTGAACATACTACTTATATCTGTGAATGCAATTTAACAAGAAGAAATTATGTGGAATAAAAGAATTACCAAAAAATTTAGCCGATATCAAAACGTAAGGTGCACATTGGTGTTACAATCTTCAAGTTTCATTCCTGTTACTAATGAAAGTACTAAAACATATATAAACGTCATAACATAACAAACTTACATTCCGTACACAATCAGTTGAATCAGGATGATAGCGAGGTACAGCAGAAGCGTGCAAATGAAGTAGATCTTCAGCATACGGTCGCGCTCCGAGGTGTACTGCAGAATTTAAAATAAATTGTAGAATATGAAAGGTAAAACTGCAGCTTTTATATAACTCATAGATAATATTAACCTTCGCCCGTGACTTCGCGTGGACCTTAGGCTGACTTATAAGTTAAGTGGTCGTAAAATGGACTGTATAAAAACTTCCATGAAAACAACACTTAAGTAGGTATATATCCCAAATTGCCTTCCGTGCTTCGGAGGACACGTTTAACCGTTTGTCCTAGTTGTTATCATCGGATAGCAGTTGTTAAATCTCGTCGGAGGCCTTATAGGAGGTTTGAAAATTCGCCACAGGTTGGCCACTAACCAGTACCCCATTCCTCAACATGCATTGGAACAGCGTGGTGGAGTACGCTCCAAGCCTCACCGAGTTGCGGGAAGAGACCTTTTTTTTCTTTTACGTGGGGAAACTTTGCATGAGTTCGTCTCAGCGCGGGATCAACTGAGAGGATACGCTGGACTCCTACCGGCTAAAAGCGAACGGTGTTTCTCTGTACACCCTTTGTCCGCGCATTTTTTTTCGCGGTCCCGACAGCGTCTGCCCTCAGCCGGGCTCATCTCGGGTCGGTAAGGAGCTGGAGCTGCTCCATCCCGTCATCTTTAATATTATTTGTGTGATGTAGAACATTCCCGTGTCCTGCAGACTTGTGCCAAGCAGTGGGAGATGGTGCCAAAGGGTTGTGGCTATATGTACGTATATTAAATATATAGCTGTTTTCTTTTACTACTACTGTTTTTTTTTATATACCTACTCATAGTTATTAAAACTACTTGGCGGTATATATCATTATGAAAAATGTAAAAAAAACTAAATAATGTACCAAAGCATAAACGAAAGATGGAAATAGTTATTAAAAAATTGTGAATAGGTATATTTAAACAACAAAGTGTCCTTTTGTCACCTAATTATCGCAAAAAATTATCATGGCTAATGTAAAAATCGCTAAAGTGTTGCAAGGATAAAGATCCTTTGTTGTACTTTGTGCCTATTATAAAATCTTAAGATGTTCTTAATTAATCTGAAAGTTTTTCACAAGAAGATTACACCTTTTATATAAAGTAATCCCTTTTTGTGTAAAAAATGTAGGATAAAGGTAATTTACTTGACAACTTTTAGCGCACCGTCAAAATCCAATTTTGTTCGTTAAACAGTTTTTCGTGACGTTGAATAGATTTCAACACTAAATAGGTACGTAAGTACAGATACTTTTAGACTTATATTGCGTAATATTTTTGGACGCGGACTTGTTTATAGGCGTGTAGGTCGGTATATTGAACACGTATTATCGTTTGATCCACGAAACCCCTTTCAATATAAGTAATGAAGTGATCCGTTTTCATGTCAAAGGATTTTTGATCAAACTTACGAGTATGTGTGTGTCTAGGCAGTTACCCTAGTTACTATAAAATATAGGTATATATATGAGGTTTGTGTGTGTGTACGCTTTTAGATATGTACCTAAATAACCAATTAATAGTACCTTTTATTACTAGGTGAACGAATAATGAGCACCACTATTATGTTTAGATATGTACTCATGTTGCATATGACGTTTAAATTTATTAACAGTGGCTATCACAAAGTGTTAATTGATTCTAATTGATATATTTTTTTGGTTATATACTATAACTAATTGTACTGGAGGTCAGTCCATATGTTGTCTTCGAAATTTCGTCGATTGTCCTACATGTGAATTTAAGTACGCTTAACTCCTTCCTAGTAGATACCCTGCATCAAAACATTTTAGAGTCCAGGTAATGTCCGCGATTCATCAATTAGTCTGATGTTGATAGAATGTCAACATGATACAAATATAGCACTGCCTGGCTACGGTTCATAGCGAGCTCCCAATTATCGCCGGCATCTGAAACCGCAGTATCGTTCGCCAGGTACGTACCTATTGACTATCTTTGTTTGTTTCCGATACTTGTTATTACAAAGCGAACAAGACAATTGCAACCAATCCAGCTTTCCATTTTTTATGAATAGTCCATTTGTTGTTTTACTTTGTTTTTTTTTTATATATATAAATAAAGCTATTTTAAGTACCTACATTGTATTTAGTAGAGCTGTACTCTGTACAACTGTGATATTGATAATTATGTAATTGATATTCAGTCAGTAAATATTACGCATTTTTTTAATTTGTACGAGTACATGCTTAGATTGGATGAGGACACGTCCTGCTAAAAAACTTTGGCTTTTAAGCTGTAATTGTTATTATTTCAATATAATTGATGGTTTGAATGCAAGGAGTAATTAAATAATATTGTGCAATTTAAAAAATGCACACTTATTGTAGGCCTCGGACCTCCATTAGTGTTCCTGTAGTACCGGGATCAGAATAGGGCTATGGTATCCCCTGCCTGTTGTAAGAGGCGACTAAACGGGGGCTATCGGGGTCGCGGGAGGCAAGAGTGCGAGCTCAAACCGTCCATCGAGCAAACCGGAGAAGGACGGCGGTATGCGTGGACCAGACGTTGCGGCAAATGTATCCCTCGTCAGGGTACAGCCCGAAGGGACAATGCGCTCAGAAGACTCTGGTTGCGTTCCTTTGGAGTTCCTGGAGTCCTTTTGGCAGCGCTGAAGACGGCCACCGGAGGGTTTTATTGCGGTAAAAATACCACATAACCCGGCGTCGCTCCTACGACGACGGCTCCACGGCTCGTTGATGGTTTCCCCACTCGATAACAAAAAAGAAGGGCCTCCATAAGGCGGGCATTGCCTTACCTTGCACTCGAGCTTGATGTCCCGGAAGGTGAGGGTGAAGGGGCGGCAGTGTTCAGCGCGCAGGCGGTCAATGGAGCGCGCGTCGATCGCCTTCATCAGGTACTCGTTCACCTCGTCTTCTGGCTTCTTGTTCTCGCTGTTGGTGTCCCCACCGATTCGGCTGTAGACAAACAACCTGTTATAACTCCATCCACCATCTTAGTTTCTATTACATGGTTTCTATTCACTGTGTATCAATTTCAGTGTTTTTGACAGTATCTAGTACCTAAAATTATGTATATTGAAGCATCACGTGTATTTATCTAAATGATATACCAATTATAGATAAGTATTAAAATCAGTATCTGAAGATGAAAACGAAACACGAAAGCACTGAAGTTTAACTGTATAAAGGCGGTTAGAGTTTTTCCTTCTTATTTTCTTTGTTGTACAACAATTGGCTAATGCTTCGTAAACAATTGCAGTAGAAGTTTGAAATTGCGACATCGTGGGTAGCGTACCTATTGGTTCAGTCCTCCTTTATCTTGTTTAATTTCAATGTACTGATATATTTGTTATCGTATAACGTGATTTTAATTAAAATCGCTAATCTTAACCTTACTTTGAAGATTTACTTAATTCTAACCGATTAAAGACTACTCGTTCAAAATAAATTATCTGTATAATCAACACTTCCAAATTGCTGATCAGGATTTCATGGGATTTTCACACAAGAGTCGTCTACAAATGAAAGCCCGTCAACTTTTGGGTTTCTCGCAATAGAGATTCATATACATGAGTCTCGACGCAGGTATACCTTTTTACCCAGCCAATTCTTTAGGGGTGTGCTGCCTTCTACAAAGGCTTAGTTTGGTTTAGTTTGCCTCTAGGAAAGTATACCTGGAGGAGTTCTTGCCATGCTGAGAGCCATGCCCCATCACACGCATTTCCTTGGAGACGTTGCCGTTGAGGGAGAATGAGTGTTGTGGCTTCTTGTCCTGTGTTAGGAAAAAAAAATAGCTTAGGAATTACCTACGAAGTCATACATGCAGCAAAAACTTATATTTAATTGAAATATGAAAACGCTATTACAGTTTTAAAATAACTTCCGTATCGTGAAATCAATTTTGGATCTCAATCTGGAGGTCCAGTCCAGATTCATCCGTTAGTCTTCTTTTAAGTTATGATAAATCTGGAACAAACTCTTGACAGTGCGTCATAAACTATGACTCACCACGCGGCTGGTGTCGTCCGGTACAATCAGGTAGGTCTCAATGTTGTGGTCCTTCAGATAAGCGTTGCGCTGGCCACCATTGCCGGGCTCCACCTTGTAGTCGTCACCAAGGCATTGCAGGGTCTCCTTCGTGATGTGGACACGTCTACGTAATACAATAATTATTTAGGTAACAGGCAACTTTCCCAATTAAAATGATATCTAAGCTAGTATGCAAACAAAGATGTTTGTATTATATAAGAGCACCTGCATTACAACATTAATACTTATGATTATGAGATAAAAGTACACAAGACCTAACAATAATAATACGTACACGAAAATCTTACCGTCGGCTTAATAATGAAAATACACGTCAACTCTTATAATAAATGTCCTTGATGCTTCCTTCGAATAATGTTTTTCGTTAGTCTCATAATCGTAAAATAATCTATTTCTATATTAAAGTAGAGCGTTTTGATCACCTGATGGTAACTGACCATTATCGTCCATGAATGTCGTAATGAATCCTAGATAAGATTGGACTTCTATCTAAGGTTGGCCACAGAGGCGTTACAGTAGTTAATCCGTTCAAATTCAGTTACAACCCCTGTTCTATATGAAGTTGGTTACAGACATGAGCGGTGACCACTTACCATCATGTGTGGTGACCTGATGCAAACATCAGATGGCAAGTGGTCTTATGAAAAATCCTGTCTTACCCAGCCACGCCGCCGCTCTCCATGTAGTTGGCGAGGGTAACGTCATTGGACCACACGTCGAACTGCCACTTGCGCAAGCCCAGCACCACGCAGTGCACGCGCCCGGTGTGGATGCCCACGCGCATGTTCACGTTCACCGCCATCACTTCACGTACCAGGCTGCGCAGATAATATAAGCTTACCCGTTGTCCTAACGACAAACGCGGCAATGCGACGCACCGCGACGCGATTCGATGTGACGCGAAAATATCAAATAGTCGTTGCATGCATTTGTGGCCGACGTTGTTGTTAATTAGTCTGCGACGAAGTATTGGTTGCCTTGTGTCGCATCGCATCGCGTCCCGTCGCTTATCTAGGATGCCGCGTGACATCCACAAACTATGTAGATGTGCCCGTTTCACTCAAAATTACAAAAAATGTAACCTACGTATAATTGAAACTTTATATATGCGACGATTTCAACGAAATAACATTTTTTCAAAGAGAATTGAAATCATTCCCACGGGACGTACATTTTTCACACCAGACAATTTTTCGGGTACTTAGTAAATATCTTTGTTGTAGTTGAATAATAATGTATTCCTTGTTGTAACAATAATAATCAAAATATGCTTTATATTTATCAAATAATTTCTGCTAGTGTATGACTTACGCAATAGCATCAATCATGTCGAGTCCCATCTCAACGCAGCATTTGGCATGGTCATCGCGGGCCTCCGGTAGACCAGACACGCAGTAGTAGCAGTCGCCAAGAAGCTTGATACGAAGGCAATGATGCTCGGCGGCCAGTCGGTCGAATCTGGATTAACGAATCGTAAAAATAGACTAAAGTTTTGAAGGAAGTGGAAAGTAACAAAAAGTGGAGTTTTGCCAAAGAACCGGTATGAATACGGTAGTATTACCGCCTTATTTGATGTTTTAGATTCTATTTCAGAGGTATATGGTAAGAAGAATGTGAAAAGATAGACTTTCATCTCAATTACATGTATTACACAAATCTAATTAGTACTCAAGACCATACACGTGATTCAAAGTTTTGTTAAATGAAAATATGAATAAATAAATAAAAATTAAGTATTATATGCTGGGAATGAATCTTGAACTATTCAGAAAAGTACGAAAGAGCTGAATAATATGTTGTTTAATGCGGGTTAGTACTGATAGGGATTAATAGCTAATCTGACTGTCGGAAGTTCTTGAAACGCCTGTAATCCTTTGGCAAGCCGTAACTATTATAAATTGGTTTTAAAGCAAGAAAATGCTCAAGAATATTTTCTACTATTGATCACCCATAAACGTTATAGTCCAGTTTAATTAGGAAAAACCAAGAGTAATTATACCAAGTTTATTAACTTGATCGATTACGTTAATTATGTTTTGTTGAGTCACACATTTTGACTAAAAGCCAAGTATTATTAATTTCAATATTAAGGAACAGAAGTAAAGTTTAAAGTTCTACATATATTATAATGCTATGGTAAGGGTGTACCAAAATAACTAATTACGACATGTGTTCGCAAGAATCTAAAACTCCTTATTTAATACTTGCTTCTACCATATAAATCATTCAATCAAGGAACCAGATTTCATTTCCCTGATTTTATATGTTATCACAATTTCGAGTTTATACCTGCTTCCGCTTTATAAAATAAACAGATATTGTTAGGGATTATTAAAGTTATAACACGTTTAAAAAGCATAAAAAATTGAGCTTTATTAAATTTTGACATTTCATTGCTGTAGGAATGTAGCCATTTTTAGAGCCTGCTAAATCTGCGAGAACATGAACCCTCCATAATAAAAGGTTGCTTTATTGGAAATACGTTCTAAACGAGTTTTATAGATTTAATAAAGCGGTGAATAAGTGAGACGAGGTAGGTCGATAAGGTAAGGGGGTTCAACGAGGGTTGAAGATATAGATTCTTCTCTCAAATTTCAACGATAAAAGGTTCGACATGTTGTACATATAAATAGCCACAACGTTTAATGGCCCACCTTTTCTAAATATAGATATTAAAATCGAGTGACCATTATATTCATATTGAAATAGGATAACGCTTTACCTATTATAATGAACTATTTGAGTAGCCGCGATGGTCGAAATTCGACCGTAATTAAAACTAAATTTGATACACCCAAATACAAAATACAGTTTTACTTGTTTTCTACGTTAATGCACTAGGAATACGTTCAT